>JAECUM010000222.1:0-165784 GCA_016617855.1 Megalonaias nervosa | reverse complement strand
ATATAGACATAAACATTTCTGATTGTGGAAAATACTCAGATCAACTGATGAAGAAATTGCAAGCCTTTTAAAACCAAAGGAAACAACAATTTGAAGTCTGCTATCATCTTTTCTTAATTTATGAAGAAAAACTTTTTCATAACATAAACAGTTTCTGGAATATTTTCAAGCCATCCTAAATGAAATCCCCATGTCTTTTTCATATCTACAGCCACATATGATGCGAGAAATTGTTAACTTTTTACATAAATACTCAACTCAAAGGAGTGACTGAGCCACAAAGAGCCTGCAATGAAGTGAAATGTGAAGAAAAGTGGAAAAACTTTAACAAGTACCCCTGTGTCTCAATGACGACTTTCATACAATGTACCACATGTTACTTGTGTTCAAAAAAGTGCAGATTTTGAAAACCCAATGTCAATGTTACAAATCATGCAAGAGTGGTGGTGATAACAAGATTTTAATGATGCCCACTATGGTGCCACAAGCATGATTTTTATTTAGAACTGCTACTATGCCGAGTGAAATCCTCATGTTGCTATGACCATGCCTAGTGAAATCCTCATGTTGCTATGACCATGTGTTCAGATCAGGTAGCCATATAAAGATTTTTAGGATTGTCATTAAGACAGCAATTTGGAAGGTTCACAAGAACAACAATATAATGGAAGAAGGAAGTTTTCAATCTATATTGTAAAATTTGAGACCCTGAAATTCTAATGGATCTTGCCTGATATTTTTCCTGAAACTGGCTGCTATATATTTGTGTTTAAAAAGGAGATAAAACAAGTTGTGACAAAAAAGGAAAAATTGGATATACCTAATATATGAAATCTAATGGAAAGTATTGGTTCCAAATTTGCTGCATCTTCGCTAGCCAAGGTTACGATAACACTATCTATACTTTGGCATAACGAGCAGACATTTCTGTGCTTCGGGTCTGTGAATTTCACTGGATGCGGCGGCAAGCCAAAGCATCCAATCAAAATTAAGTTGTTCAAATTGGAACACTGTTCCTATGTGATCGAGACAAGGGGAGCACACAACTTGACTAGACTGACAAATAAGCAATTTTCCTGTGCCGGTCCGTGTTTGCACGAATACCTTTCACTCAAATACACCTGTAATTGCTTCCTTCTAGTACGTAGTCATACTTTCGATGTTAAACTTACAAAGTGTCCTTTTTAGGTAAATTGCCTCCACCATTTCCGGCTGATGTACAATTCATCATGCTATTGGTTAGTTGGCATTACATACTAAAGGAGGCAACTAATGAAATCCAATAGATGTCGCTAGAACAAAGCACCGATATATCTGTTTGATCTGCCACGGTGTCGATAGGGTTATCAGAACCTTGGCTAGTGAAGATGAATTTGCTGCTACTTCAGTATTTGTAATATCCTTCCATGCTTTCCTCTTTAGCTAAATTATTTTTTAAGAATCATTTTTTCTTCCTGGAAACTATATTACAGAATTAACATAATTTTATTCTAATCTGCTTTTTTTTAAAATTAGTTCTTAATTGACTGCAAGCCAACTACCCTAAAAATATGTTGCAACTTTGCCTGCATTTTTGGTTGTGGCTGATGGTGAAGTTTTATCTGATCAGGCCCCCAAATAAGTCTTGGAGTTAGTTGTTGCTAGCATCTCTTTCCTTAAATGGGGCCTAGGCTTCATGTAATTATCATGTGTCATGTGCTGACACAATGCACAACAACTCACATGGTGTGAAGGACTGATGTAATGACTGTAGTACAGTCCCTGGGGCAATTGTTAAATTATATGGTTTTATTTTTAATAACTCCAGGAGATAAGCTTTCACCTCTTTTGTTTCATGCTTTGTGGCAACAAAGTGTTTAACATAATGACCAAAAAAGCTTAGTCAGTTCCACCTATGCTGATTGTCCCACAAAGAAATAAGAAGCTGCCATATAAATGATACTCCCAGGATTGAGGTCTGGTAACCTCTGCTGGACATTTATATATATATATATATATATATATATATATATATATATATATATACATACATACACACACTGATATGGTCATCTATTCAGGAGAAGTTGCTGTTATAAAGTTATTTTTCACATTAGTGGCAGTCACATTAACATGAATTTCATTCAGGACCTATTACATATGGTGAGAAATGTTTGATGGTAAAATCCCTGTTCAATACAACCATCCCTTCAAGTGGTATAGTTGTAAGAAGTTTTTCATGATGATCACCATGGACATCATGCAGCACCATTTTCATTTAGACCAATTAGATGTCGTAAAACATCTTGTAGTGAAAGTGCCTGCTCTATATGACACAAAATTATATCAGATTATACTGAATGGTTCCTGAACTAGGCAAATTAGAAACAACTTCCAAAGTGAAGACATTTCAATCAACAAGAGCCAAAACTCTCTCAAAATGAATTACAAGAAACAAAGCACTTCAAATGCACATATATGTCTGTTACACAATAATTCAAACCAAACTGCATCAGGATTTGATCAGAACTTCCTAAACTATTGTAATTAATAGAAACATTGTGAAAACAAAAACTTATGATAAAAGGGTTGATGTGAGTAACTGTATCAAAAATGGAACTGAAAAGAATAAACCTTTCAGTACAAGATAGGCTGTACATAGCGGCCAGTATTAGTGGTGGAGGAAGAACCTGGGAAAACCCCGAAAAGAACCACTGACCCACGAGAAGCTACTGGCAAGCTTTCTCCTACCCAAATTGGCCAAACCCGAGACTCGAACCCACGCAGACAGAGGTGAGATGGCAGTGATCCATAACAGTGAGCACTTTAGACCACTCGGCCACTCAGGGGCCCCTCCTTTCAAATGCACATATTCATTTATGTCACTGTTCACATAGCTCTGGAAATTAACAGATAACAAAAAATTGTATCAAAAGGTTCCTGAGCTACATGGTTACAAACATGCATGGATGGAAAGACAGACAAAGGGAAAAGGTATATAATATTGGGATATGGGACCCTAAAAAAAACCCACATAGTGCCAAGTTAATTTCATTACCAATACTACAACCACATTTTTACATGAACGATCTTGCTCAAACTTATTAAAAATCTTTACTTAATGCAAAGAATCTAGTTAGCATTTTAAAAAAATAGGTGTACCTGGCTTTCCAAATAAAGGAGCCACAGAGCTAATGCTTAAGCTGAAAGTACCAAACCCAACTCTTGTGGTGCTGGCCGTGTTTCCGCCAGCTGCTGTGCCACCAAACTGCACAGATTCACTGGAAGTGACAGAAGGGGTTGTTGTGGTAGCAGAAATGGTAGCTGTGGTACCTAATTAATATTGAGAAGAACAATATGTTATCAATCTCACGAATACAGGATTTAAACTGGTGTAAGTAACATGTTCACTAACAGGATTAGCCATGCAGGCATAGTATTAACCAAGGATCAGCATTATTAACTGGGGGAAAACATGATGCTGCATACCTATTGTGTCATGGTAAATTATACTGACCAAGTATTAACACTGTTATGGGGGGGGAAACATGATGCTGCATACCTGCTGTGTCATGGTAAATTATACTGACCAAGGATCAGCACTATTAAGGGGGGTAAAACATGATGCTGCATACCTGTTGTGTCATGGTAAATTATACTGACCAGGGATCAGCACTATTGAGGATGGAAAAGCATGATGCAGCACACCTGCCACGTAATTGTGCATACACCCAAAAACACATCTGAAACTCCCAAACCCACTAATGAAATCATCATTTCCCCAATACAATTTTCTATCTGTGATGAAATTAGGGTCAAAGAGCAGACTTACTCTCCTGCACTGCTGTCAAAGTCTCCTTCTAGAGACAATCTGCTTTTAACTTTGAATAAATTCTGGAGATTACTTTTATCTTCAGAAAAATATTACCAAGCATGGAAAGAGTTCTTATTTCTAACTGTATCAAATAGAATGTAGATGTTGCCACCCAAATTACAAATATTCAACAATAAAGTAAGCATGCTGGGGAGGTAATTGATGGGATTTTAAAAATAAAAATGTTTGGTCAATCTGCAACACTGACCCAGAAAAAGAACAAAAAAACATAATTGGGAAATAATATATGCACTAAATCTGGCTTGTTCTGTCACTTGCAATAAAAACAAACAATAATTCAATACAATTAAAATGACAAGGATATAAATAAAAAAGTAATAAACAAGATAGACATGGCCTTCATGTTGTTAAAATGTAAATGCAAAATAAACATGGACAAACAGCTATATTCACTACACTTAATTAACTGACTAAATTTATCAATTACTTGCATCATGCATAATGAACACCATGTGACCACAAAATCCTTGATTTATCTCCAATTTTAGTTTTAAATCACCACCCACACTATCAAGAAATATGGCAGGTACTGCTATGCATGACTTAACCTATTAACAAGAATCAAACAACAAATTCCAACACATCTTTGAATATTACATGCTTTCTGACACATTCCAACACATCTTTAAATATTACATGCCTTCCAACACATTCCAATATATCTTTGAATTGTATGTGCTTTCCGACACATTCCAACACATTTCTGAATATTAGTTGCTTTCTGACATATTCCAATGCATCTTTGATTATTACATGCTTGCTGATTCATTGTCCAAATTCAATACAAAATGTTGGGTAATTACGATGCTACAGTAATATCATGATGCGTCAAGTAACACAAATGCCCCTGGACATGTGTGACAATAATCAACATAATTTTCAAAAATATGCACTGAAATGAGAATTACAATCTTGTATTTAGGGACAATAAAGCCTTTTTCTATCTGAAAATATTCTTTTTTCACATTCTGCTAACATGTTGCTGGTGAATGCAATTTTGTGACAGAAAAAATCACCATTAACATAATCCAATCAATGAATACAAGACTGTTTTCCCCCAATTCTATAATACATTAAAGTCCATACCTAATAATTAATCATTAGTCAAATAATTCAACGTCATGAATATGATTTTAGGTCATAAATAATTTATCTCATTCTATGGGGTTTTAACTGTTAGTTTCTCTGAGATAAGCCATTGCAAGAATTCCCTCTAAATTTAATGAATCCTCAAAGTTAGTGAGCAAGTATATACTGCATACAGTCTAGTTGCCATGAGTAAAATTGCATACAGCCTCATTGCTGTGAAACTTGTAACATTCATTAATATTAATGAAGGTCAGTCAGAAAATATAAGCTCTTAATATCTATATCAGACACCATAATCAGAAGTTTACTTTTTACAACTATGCAATGAAATGTTTTTCACTGAATAAAGTTTTATCAGCTGCACTTTTCAAGGGTTTACAATGTAAGACATGCAGTTTCAGTATCCAGTAGTAATGTCTCTGCTGTTACATGCAATTTCAAATGCATACTTTAGTGGCAATGTCATAACACATTCTCACTGCTATATTATTCACACACCCTCCCATTTGTTTGTAAAACACCCACCCCCCCGATTCTAAAAGCAAAAGGCTTCAAGGAAATTAAAATGTACAATACTTCATTTGATTCACTGATTTATAAGTTTAAACCTTACTGTTGCCAGGTGGTCCCAAACACAGTCAACTTGTTAGCATTTCAAAATTAAACAGGAGTTTCTTTAGTAACATGGTCACCATATTTGCATGAGCCAGTGGATGTTTTCAAGAAATAGATGTGATGTAGTTTGCCATATTTGATAATCTCAATAATTCCATAAATTTTGGAGTTACATTTGTTCATACACATACATACAAGAGTTCCTCCTTTTTATTTGTTCAATTTGTTTTAGAATTATTAAAACTGTGTTGTCTGTATCCAATATTTGTAAAGTCTAATTACAAATATTACATACAGACAACACAGTTTCTAATGAAATGGACTATTCTAGAAACAAGAATAGGTCAGTGAGCAGTCAGTATGTCTGCTTGTTCACAACAGAAGCTTCTGTTTGAAATGCCAGTAAGCTGACAGTGTTAGGGACCCCTTGGCGACAGGTTTGAAATTTTATAAATCAATGAATGAAATGACTTATGTTCTGTGCATTTTTTATATTATAAATGCTTTCATTTTTAAAATCGGTTGGGGTTTTGAAGTTGTTCTGTAGAAACTAATGATGGATGGACAAATAAACAGACAATGGATGAAAATATTTAAACTAAAGACTTGTGAAATAAAAAAGGCAAATCTGGATTAGTAGCTTAATATATGTACTAAGTTTATGAGATCTTAAATGGTTTGGGCACTACAGGTACTTAAAGTGTAGATAATGGATGGATTGATGAGCAAAGAACAAAAACATACAAAATACTGAGAAATGTGAACAGCCAAAGGCACAGGTGGATCACTATATCAATATGTATTCCAAGTTTCATAGATATACTCTGAATGGCTTGAGAGTTATGCTCTGGAAGAAAACATGTTTACAGAAATACATGGACACAGTGATAGTCATATTCCCCCATATTAAATAATGGGGTGAGAGCAAGGATAATAACGAAGAGAATTCATCAATGCTCTGAGGAAATACAAGCAAATGAGGACACAGAAATCAAAAATCTTAAATGCAAATCTTTTACTGCAGTGACACTATCACCAACTGTTTCAGCTGCATAGTGAAATATCACAGTTACAAAAAGAAGTCATCCATTGGTTCAAGATATACGTTATAAGTAAATTAAAACTTTAAATGAAACCTTATTAAAACCATTGATGATGATGACAATGTCAGCAGAAAAGCAATTGATAGGTACAACTTTTCCAATAATGTACGCTCAATATAAACATAATGTGTAACATCACAACCTCACCTGGTGTGCTGACTGCAACTGAAGGACTAGGTTGGCCAAATGATTTTCCACCAGTAGTTAACTGACCAAACAGATTCCTGGTGACACCTGGTCCTGATGAGGAAGCTGTTGAGGCCACTCCTTGAGCTGATGATTGAGCTCCTTGGGTCAAGGCTCCTCCTTGAGCTGAAGACTGAGCTCCTTGAGTTGAGGCTCCTCCTTGAGTTGAAGATTGAGTTCCTTGAGTTGAGGCTCCTCTTTGGGCTAAAGACTGAACTCCTTGATTACAGGCCCCTCCTTGAGCTAAAGATTGAGCCCCTTGAATAGAGGCCCCTCCTTGAGCTAAAGAGTGAGCCCCTTGAGTGGAGGCCCCTCCTTGAGCTAAAGATTGAGCCCCTTGAGTAGAGGCCCCTCCTTGAGCTAAAGATTGAGCCCCTTGAGTAGAGGCCCCTCCTTGAGCTAAAGATTGAGCCCCTTGAGTAGAGGCCCCTCCTTGAGCTAAAGATTGAGCCCCTTGAGTAGAGGCCCCTCCTTGAGCTAAAGATTGAGCCCCTTGAGTAGAGGCCCCTCCTTGAGCTAGAGATTGAGCCCCTTGAGTAGAGGCCCCTCCCTGAGCTAAAGATTGAGCCCCTCGAGTAGAGGCCCCTCCCTGAGCTGAAGGTTTAGCTCCTTGAGTAGTGGTTCCTCCTTGACCTGATGACTGAGCTCCTTGAGGAGTGGCTCCTCCTTGACCTGAAGTCTGAGCCCCTTGAGTAGCAGCTCCTCGTTGAGCTGAAGACTGAGCTGAGGCTATGAAAGTATTAGAATCTGCTTGTGATGATTTCCCAAACAAATTTGAACTGCTAAACCCAGCTCCAGGTCTGGTACTTGAAGTGCTGTCAGAAGTTGTATTAAATCCAAAACCATTCTCGAAGGAAGATGCAGACCCAAATGCAAATGCAGTTCCTCCTCTACTGCTCGGTTTGGTTGAAGCAGTGGCACTGTCCCCTTTACTGGTGTCTGTTGTGACTGGTCCATGAGTAGTAGGCTTGGGATCACTTGCTTTTGTCTTTAGAATGGTGTCTGAAGCTTCAAAAACCACAGTTGATGTTCCTGATATGCTACCTAATGATGGTCCTGATCCAAAACCAAAATTTGTACCAGATGAGATAGATCCTGAACCAGCTGATATACTGGCATCTTTGTCTTTTGAAGACTTTCCTTCTTGTCCTGTTGTTGGCATGGGTGCTGTAAAAAGCAAATGTTTATTTAGGGTTCTGTTCAGTACACAATGCCAGTTGCACCTGAATTTGGTTTAAACAATATTTATTATCAGCAGACATTGTTTTGAATATGCATATATGTAACAACAGTTAAGCAACAAACATTATTGTAATTTCAAGTTCTCAACTATAGCCGAGATTACAAAATAATAAAAATAATGTATCATTCTTTCTTTCCTAAAAGATCCTTTTTAATTATATAAAGTTAAAAAGTTCTTGGTGTACAGTTGATGATGTTGATATTGGAGATGGTTCGATATCATCAATGAATTGCCACATTTTATCTGAACTGTACTGTAATAAACACAGCAAAGTAGTGGAATGAAACAGGAATGAAATGATATAAACTCTCAGAAAATTACCTTTTTTCCATCTTGTTACCCTTTTAATGGCAGTAAATAACAAAGCCTCTTTAACTAGGTATGAAAACTGTGATCGATCTCCTTATATGATGCTTATATTAGTTCTTTTTTTCTCCATAAGATCATTCACAGTTTTAAATAAGAACGTAATAAACTGGATATTTACTGCGGTGTTTTAAATTACTGTGGTGTTTTAAATTACTGTGGTGTTTTAAATTACTGTGGTGTTTTAAATAATTGTTTGTGTATCTGAGGAATGTTCAGTAAACATATGAAATAAAGACAAAGAAAAGTATCTTCAGAATCTTCTATTTTTTGTATGCAATGCTATTGTACCATTTATCATATTGTACCATTTATCATATGGAACCATTTATCATATTGTACCATTTATCATACTGTACCATTTATCATATGGTACTATTTATCAGATTGTACCATTTATCATATTGTATCATATATCATACTGTACCATTTATCATATGGTACTATTTATCAGATTGTACCATTTATCATATTGTACCATTTATCATACTGTACCATTTATCATATGGTACTATTTATCAGATTGTACCATTTATCATATTGTATCATTTATCATACAGTGCCATTTATCATATGGAAGACAATTGTCATGCATTACAGCAACACAAGTAGGTTAAGTGCTGAGGCTACTGGATTAAAGTGCCTTGCCCAAGGATACACCATGGTAGCTAACCCAGGCAGGTCTGAAATTAGGATTCAAACTTGTACCCTGATGGCTGTGAATCTGATATGCTAACATCTAAACCACCATGACTCTCAATTATCAAGATACATAAGGTAATATAACAGAGATGCCAATGTTCAGCTCAAGTTCTCATTAATACAATGAATTTCAAATAATGGGATAAACACTTTTTTCCTAAAAAGTTTGTAAGCATGAAACTTCTTTGCAACCACCAAAACATTAAAAAGTGTGCAAGCCAAATCCAAGTAAAGTGGTCAAATGTTTAAAACCAAGCCAAAAGTAACAATGTACAGGCATAAATTACATAAATGCCTTTCCTTCATGGGTTGCATTGATCTAGTTATTTAATTTGTTTTAGTAATTTATATTCTGAAACAGAATGTTATTTTCAGTAGAACCAAATAAAAGTAAAGACTCCTGTAATAAAGGAGTACACCCCCTTACATACGACACTAAGGAGCACACTCCCTTACACAATGCTAAGTGTACACTCCCCTTACATATGACACTAAGGAGCACACTCCCTTACATGATGCTAAGTGTACACCCCCTTACATACGACACTAAGAAGCACACTCCCTTACACGATGCTAAGTGTACACCCCCTTACATACGACACTAAGGTGCACACTCCTTTACATGATGCTAAGTGTACACCCCCTTACATACGACACTAAGGAGCACACTCCCTTACACGATGCTAAGAGTACACTCCATTACATTATACTAAGGAGCACACTCCCTTACACAATGCTAAGTGTACACCCCTTTACATACGACACTAAGGAGCACACTCCCTTACACGATGCTAAGTGTACACCCCCTTACATACGACACTAAGGAGCATACTCCCTTACACGATGCTAAGTGTACACCCCCTTACATACGACACTAAGGAGCACACTCCCTTACACGATGCTAAGTGTATACCCCCTTACATACGACACTAAGGAGCACACTCCCTTATACGATGCTAAGAGTACACTCCATTACATACGACACTAAGAAGCACACTCCCTTACATGATGCTAAGAGTACACTCCATGCCATATGACACTAAGAAGCACACTCCCTTACACGATGCTAAGAGTACACTCCATTACATATGGCACTAAGGAGCACACTCCCTTACATGATGCTAAGAGTACACTCCATTACAGATGGCACTAAGAAGTACACTCCCTTACACGATGCTAAGAATACACTCCATTACATATGACACTAAGGAGCACACTAATTACATGATGCTAAGAGTACACTCATTTACACGACACTATGGAGCACACTCCCTTACATGATGCTAAGAGTACACTCCCTTACATATGACACTAAGGAGCACAATCCATTACATGATACTAAGAGTACACTCCCTTACATATGACACTAAGGAGCATACTCAATTACATGATGCTAAGAGTACACTCCCTTACATATGAAACTAAGAAGCATACTTGATTACATGATGCTAAGAGTACAGTCCCTTACATATGACACTAAGGAACACACTCAATTACATGATGCTAAGTACACTCATTTACACAACATTATCAATTACATGATGCTAAGAGTACACTCCCTTACATATGAAACTAAGAAGCATACTTGATTACATGATGCTAAGAGTACAGTCCCTTACATATGACACTAAGGAACACACTCAATTACATGATGCTAAGTACACTCATTTACACAACATTATGGAGCACACTCCCTTGCATGATGCTAATAGTACACTCCATTACAAATGACACAAAGGAGCACACTCAATTTCATGACACTATGGAGTTCACTCCCATCCATAACTTGGGATCACTGTAATTGTTTAAACCTTTATTTACTGTCATGCTTCTCACACTCAATGACTATGTGAAATATGCAATTGCAAACTCGTCTACTTTAGGTTTATCTCTACAAAATAGCATAATCAGGAATGATCAAATATTTTTTCATCCACTTGTCCAGAACTTGTCCAGAACAAGTGGTTTCAGAAAACCCACTTGTTCCACCTGCCTTTCACTTTTTCCAAAATTTAAATCTCTTACCTAGATTTGACAAGATATATTAACTCTCTAATCCAAAGAAAATACAAAAGAAATAATGTACTACAAATTTCATCACAATTTTGCAGTTTTCCACTGTCAAATTATCTTCTATAAAAGTTGCTTGCCCCAATAAAGCAGTATCAGTAGTTATATCAACAAGAATGGAAAGGAATTTGACTGGAATTCAGACATTCCATAACTTCTCTTTTTTAAAACTTTATCAACTGACAAAACAAAGTTTCTTGCCCTGAGTCTGTTCTTGTAATTAGCACCAAGTTCATCACTGTTCTTATAATGGGCACCAAGTTCATCACTGTTCTTATAATGGGCACCAAGTTCATCACTGTTCTTATAATGGGCACCAAGTTCATCACTGTTCTTATAATGGGCACCAAGTTCATCACTGTTCTTATAATGGGCGCCAAGTTCAACACCATTCTTCAGAGCATTTCCATATCAGAAAATAGACTAGAGTTTAGGCTGTACCAAAGATAGTTATATCTTGTTACAAAAAAAAATTCAGTCTCATTTAATTTTCAAATGGCCTATCCTAGTGGATCATCAGCAACTCTTAACATCAGGGGTTTTCTGTACATGCTGGCTAGTGTCATGCATATCCTGTGTTGCACATGCTGGTTAGTGTCATGCATATCCTGTGTTGCACATGCTGGCTAGTGTCATGCATATAATGTGTTACACATGCTGGCTAGTGTCATGCATATAATGTGTTACACATGCTGGCTAGTGTCATGCATATACTGTGCTACATATTCTGGCTAGTGTTATGCATATACTGTGCGGTACATGCTAGCTAGTGCCATATGTATACTGTACTGCACAGGCTTTATGAGGCAAAAAACTGTTGTAAGAATTGCTTGATTAAATCCTGAATTTGTATGTTCCATTGACAAATACACTGGATGAATTTCCAACCTGTGCCAGATTGGGGTATTGTAAACTGCAAAACATCTTCCTGCAGTGTCAGCGAATTTAAGTCATGGGCAATCACCCCACCCATGTGGCTCAAAACTTCCATCTCTCAGCTGTGTCACATTTGACACTTTTACTTACACAAAGTCTGGCCTATGTCTCAATGGAGAAATAGTTGCCTCTCAGTGGCAGCCTTACATTTTATCCCTCACTTTCACTTTCCTTCACTGTATCTTGTTTATTACCTTTGTTGCAAATTGTTTTTAGCTCTTAGTAACCATCAGCTCAGTTGACAGCAACTTCTAAAGTGATCACTACATACATTCCAGCATTTAAAAATGGACCACTCCTTAATTAATTGTTTTGCTTCAAACACAATCACACGTAAAAGTTGATCCTCTACATATTAAAGTAATTAAAGTATCATTAATCAGTTCATAAAGACAACTGACACTTATGACTGAAAATTGCATTTCATTAATTTAATTGCATTGTCTCCTTGGATTGAAATCAAAGTGAGTATCTGGTTATAGTTAACACAATATAACAAGGTCATTTAAAATACTGTTAATTAATCGCATTTTTCTTGTTTGAAGTATTTTGATCAGCCGATAAATCAGTCACTTACCCCAATATGCAGTCAAGCATTAACAGAACATGTGCAAAAGTTATAAATGATCACTTACAGTTGGTGTAATATATCACAGGATGTGAATAAATAAATGGATGGTGGCAGATTTAATCAGTATGCCATGAAGGCATGAATGGTCAGTGATAAATTAATTAAAGCCTGAAAATTAGCACTTGCCAGACATTTGCTATAAAATTATGAAACTCTTGTCCAAGACAAGTTTTGTTTTACACTGACCTGCTCTTGTCTGTTTTGGTTTGGTGCCATCACCAGTCTCAGGTACAAAGCCTAGAAAAGTTGCTGCTCCAAATCCTGCCTTGCTCAAGCCAAAATCTACAATTTATAAAATGTTGCAATAAGCCTTTCAAATAAAATAATGAAGCCAATTTACCATATGTATAATAAATATGTTAGGAGTACATCAACTTCCTCACAAATCCAGCCTTACAACCAAAAGCAGACATGCACCAAATCTGTTAACTTGTTTTAAACACAAAAATAAAAGTTCATCTGTTTGTTTAAGAAGAAGTTAGACTAGAGTGATCTCTCCTTGTACAGAATGATGAGAGTTATATCCCATTTGTTATGTACATCTATAATGTGTGATGAATTTCTGTCCATAATTGAAGATTAGAGTTTATGCCTACCTGACTTTTGTCATGGTCTTAAGAAGTAAACAAGATGTTTACTTGAATCTGAGTTCAAGACATGACCTTGTTTACAAGTTAGTAGGTTTTTCTGTGGAAAATTCTGTTGTGTCTTACATCAATTAGTGTATATAGGGCTTGGTAAACAATTATTCATTCCTGTTTTATTATCAGTCTGTGGAATCACATACAGTTGTTTTCAGATATTTGAGAGGCATTATTTAAATTGGTGATTGGAATTGCAAAGTGCTCATTGAATTTTTGGACTGAAATACCACTTTGGGATTATTGATAACTCATTCAAAGCCATTCTGGATTATATCACTGTGACACATCAAGACTTTTAAGACTATTGGAATTCATTCAGAATATTCCATAATTTCAGGCTTGTGATAAGACATTCAGGATTATTTGGGATTTAATTCACAATACTGTGTCTAAAATTTTCACTTTGCAACTATGAGAAATAAATTATTTGTAGATTTTATTAAACTTGTCAGTTTCATTTCTTTCTGTTACATTTTTTAAGACCAAGAGTTGAAAATCATTAATCACAGTTATTACTTCTGCTCATGCCAGATCAGCACACTCTTATAGAGGCCTAAAAAATACCAATACATTTTGTGCATTTTCAATTGATGAGCAATCCCTATGAGCCTTCTCACATTTGGGAAGCACACTCCATCTGTTTTTCTATTTAAATCTCACTCTGTTTTCAGTGCAAATATCTAGCACTTCTAATGTCTAATTTTCTCATAAAATGAAATTACTGGCACCATCCTAACTGCCTGCCATATGGTCTATAGCACATAAAATAAGCTAACTAGCACAATATTAACTGTCCTGCTATGTGGTCTGTAGCACATGAAATAAACTGGCACCATCCTAACTGCCACCAATGTGGTCTATAGTAATACAATATGCCAACTAGCACCATCTTAACTGCCTGCCAGGTGTCTAGCACATAAATTAACTGGCACCATTCTAATTGCCTGCCAGGTGTCTATAGCACATAAATTAACTGACACCATCCTAACTGCCTGCCAAGTGTCTATAGCACATAAATTAACTGGCACCATCCTAACTGCCTGCCAGGTGATCTGTAGTACCTACAATGAGCTAATCCTAATTGCATGCCAGTTGTCTATAGCACATAAAATAAACAAACTGCCTGCCATGTGGTCTATTTTGACATAATAAGGTAACTGGCACCATCCTAAATGGCAGGTTTCAACAACAATTACAGGATTATGAGTGTGGGGTGAAATATTTCAAGTCAGCTGGGGATGATCACCCCAACTGTATTAACTGTTTAATATGCAATTCCAACCATACATGTGACATGTAGACTTGCAGGGTAGTGGATGTACTTTGACGTGGATCTGCAGGGTAGTGGATGTACTTTCACATGTGGATTTGCAGGGTAGTGGATGTACTTCTAAGGGGAAAGTATTGTAAGTACTTACAATTATTTCAAAGAGAGATAAAAAAAAATATGTACAAGTGCATTAGCAGGTGAATAAAGAATGCAATGAAATAAGGCTAAATATATATCAATTGCCTACACCATAATGAACATTTCTACATTTAATACTGAAAAAGACTCACATAATTCACATGCCATCAAAATATCATCAAAATCCATTACTTCAGCTCATATTAAATGGTCTAATTTTTGTGACAGGTCATATACCTTCCCCATTCAACCAGACTTAAATCAAGAAGCATTGCCTAAGACGTAAACTACCCGCCTATGAGTAGAGTCCATATGCCACCTGCACAGTCCCAGATCTACCATTGCATAATGCAGTGGTAAATCTGGGTCAATGCAGTTTATTGGGAATAATCAACAGAACAAACAACACAGACCTAGATCTGCAAGAGAACAGTGCAATGGCAATCAGTGTGTACAGATGGTAATATATAATAGTGTTACAACTGATTGTCAGGTTTCTTCCAGTCATAACATATTCTGGGTTTGCTTCATACTGGCTTGAGGTGAAATGAGGGTAGAAATATGCAAATGTTTTTGGTGTTGATGTTTCTGAATAATAAAATCTAGAAAGACAGAAGAGATTAAAGTAAAGAAAGAAGAAATGTTTGCTATGTATGATGTTTTAAATAAATAAAGAATAACTTATGTTTTACTTTTCATTATGTTCTCTCTTATTTTTCATTTACATACAACAATACCGATTTTAATTCTTTACCATACATTTACTTTACAAGCTTCATAAAACAAGGTTTTCAAACTACACCACAATTTCATATGCGCTTTAAAAACAACAGAGTTTTATCATAAATATTACACTGAGGAAGCTTGAATGTTTACACAAACATACTTAACGGGGAAAACCAAGGTTCCCCAATCTGAGTGTAGCAAACAAGAATGTTACCACCTCTTGCTCAGTAACACAGAATGCTGAGAAAAATGGTGCCATTACAAATGGCAAAACCTGTTCCGTGAAACAGTAACAGATGAAAACAGATTAAACAAACAAGGTTGCATAAAACAGAGACATTCTGTAGGAAATGACTACTTAATAGCTAATCACAACATAGTGACAAGTTAAAATAATCATGATTATGATTAAGTGTAAAAAATTTCATGGCTCCAAGTTCATCAGTTTTGCAATAGTGCTACAATGGATCTGTGATGAATACATGGACAGCAGTAAAAGAAGTTAGATAGTTTTAATATCCATGCTAAAATGGATCTGTGACAGTTGCAAGGAAAGCAGCAAAAGAAGTTTGATAGTTTTAATATCCATGCTAAAATGCATCTGTGACAGATGCAAGGAAAGCAGCAAAAGAAGTTTGATATTTTTACCACCATGCTACAGTGGATCTGTGACAGATGCATGGACAGCAGTAATGGAAGTTTGATAGTTTTACTACCATGCTACAATGGATCTGTGACAAATGCATGGAAATCTGCCAAAGAAGTTTGATAGTTTTACTACCATGTTACAATGGATATGTGACAGATGCATGGACAGCAGTAATGGAAGTCTGATAGTTTTACTACCATGCTAAAATGGATCTGCGACTGATCCATGGACAGCAGTAAAACATTATGCTCCCATCTGCTATCACAGTGGAGGCATAAAAAAGATGCAAAAAAGAGTGTCCTACTTTATCAGCTTGAAGGGGTCACACATGCTCCTGAATATATCTGACCCATGCCCACATATTTAAAATCAGTTTTCAAGACACAACAATGAACTTACTAAAAACTTGCTGAGATGTTCCCAGGATTTTATGATAAGGGGGGATTTTCCCCCTTGTCACATAAATTAAGGGGGTAGTAGACCAAAACTGAGGGGGAGGAGGAAAAGGCCAAAATTCAATATTTACATAACACTTCAATATCCATCTTTCTTTCTTCCTGATCCACTATGTAAGACCTCTACTGATATTAAAATCTTTAAACGATGTTGCCTCTAGTTGTATATACATTAATCAGTTCATTGTTTCTGAGCTTAAACTACTCCTTATCTGTGTATGAATATTGTCCTGTACTAAGAACCTCCTTTCACAGCTCACTGGTATTGTCCTTTGGATAATTCTGTTTCCAAACAAGATTTTTCACTAACATAAGCTCTGTTGAAGTTCAACTTTCTTGAATTAGCTCTCAACTGATTTCTATGCCATAATGAAGTATTAGGATTTTGAGTCTATTAATGCCATTGTCTACTTGTTCGAACAAAGGTATTTTGATCAAATAAATATCTTTACTGTTTTAACTTCATTTTTTGAGACTTATTTAGTAGATTTATTGTAACCTTTATGCTCGGGCTATATGATTTTGTAGTACATAATCCCACATTGCTAAATACTGACAAGAAATGAAAAATGCACTGTACTTTAAATTGCCTGTATTTTAATTTGGCATGTTTTTCTGTCATTTAATCTTCTCTACATTTCGTTTAAGGAAATGTATGCTACATAATGTATATTAATCAAACAATTAGGAAATAAAACCGTGAGTTTCTATCTTTGTCAGGTATATATCCTGTGTACTGACCTGTGATTGTCTTTGTTTCAGCTGGCATGTTATATTGTGGCCCAAAGCCTTTGTCTTCTTCCTCATCCTCCTCATCCTCTTCTTCATCATCACTGTCTTCATCTTCCTCCTCATCTTGCTCCTCATCTTCTTCCTCTTCTTCCTCTGAGGGTGGAGTAATATTTTCAAGCTGTATTCCATTTACTTCTCTCATACCTGGAACAAGAGTCAGCTAGAGATGATATACCCTCACCACTTATGCATACACTCCCACTTGAAATAACCTAAGCTCCAGCATTTCTCAATTTTTACGTTACTTACGCTAATACACTATGGTCTCAATTTTACATTAACAATGGTTTAATGATGGCCAGTACCACCATGAAAATTGCTGGATTGTTTTAAAATCATCTGCTACTTGTGTCCTTGATCATCTTGATGTAGACCCATCAATTCTCATATACTCGTAAGTGAAACAATAAGATGTAATCATATACATCTGCTAAAACACACATGCACACATAGTAAAGATTGTTTATTATGTTCTTACATTAAATGTTTCTCTTTTAGAGCATTTGAGTTTAATTTTCCTCAGAAAATACCTACTTACTAAATATTCCAAAGATTTTGTTATAATATTCCTTTCTTTCATATTAATACTACTGTTTAATTGGTTACAGTATTTGATTTGTGTGGTAAAGATAAGATAAAAATTAGCTCGATTATAATAAGCCAAAGCCAGGTAAACAATGGTAGTTTTTATCACCTGAAGTACAAAAGCCAGGCAAACAAAGGTAGTAGTTTTTATCACCTTAAGTACCGAAGCCAGGTAAACAAAGGCAGTAGTTTTTATCACCTAAGTACCCAAGCCAGGCAAACAAAGGCAGTAGTTTTTATCACCTAAGTACCCAAGCCAGGTAAACAAAGGCAGTAGTTTTTATCACCTAAGTACCCAAGCCAGGCAAACAAAGGCAAAGTACCAAAGCCTGGCAAACAATGGAAGTTGTTTTTATCACCTGAAGTACCAAAGCCAGGCAAACAACGGTAGTTGTTTTTATCACCTGAAGTACCAAAGCCAGGCAAACAACGGTAGTTGTTTTTATCACCTGAAGTACCAAAGCCAGGCTAACAATGGTAGTTGTTTTATCACCTGAAGTACCAAAGCCAGGCAAACAACGGTAGTTGTTTTTATCACCTAAAGTACCAAAGCCAGGCAAACAACGGTAGTTGTTTACATCACCTAAAGTATCAAAGCCAAGCAAACAACAGTAGTTGTTTACATCACCTAAAGTATCAAAGCCAGGCAAACAATGGTAGTTGTTTTTATCACCTGAAGTACCAAAGCCAGGCAAACAACGGTAGTTGTTTTTATCACCTAAAGTACCAAAGCCAGGCAAACAACGGTAGTTGTTTACATCACCTAAAGTATCAAAGCCAAGCAAACAACAGTAGTTGTTTACATCACCTAAAGTATCAAAGCCAGGCAAACAATGGTAGTTGTTTTTATCACCTGAAGTACCAAAGCCAGGCAAACAATGGCAGTTGTTTTTAGCACCTAAAGTACCAAAGCCAGGCAAACAATGGCAGTTGTTTAAATAAAAAAGGCATAATCATCGCATCTAATACATAATCTGTGATTCAGAATACAGGTTGTTGTTCAATGCAACTAAAGCATGAAAAGAAATGTTTTTATTTTATACCTTTCTGACCAAATAATATCCTTTAGCTATCATTCTATACCTACATGCTGAATAATTGTGTACAACTTAGCAATAATTTCTAATAGTTTTTTCCATTAAATTTTGTGAAGTTCATTTACCAATGTGATAAAACATTAAGTCTCTTTTGTGTTCATGTTCAATTCTGACTTTTGAGTAATGGCTAAAAAAATCTCAGATTAATAAAAATTGATGACTACTAACAATTTCTTTCCATTCCTAAAATAGAGGAATAATTATACTAATCATTAGGTTATTCAATATTTTCACATAAAAGTGACATTTATTATTCACTGGCTTGCACATGTTCATGTGGACAGATTTTACAATTTATCAAATTTTTCATGAAAAAATTTATAAAAATGTGTTGTTGAAACTTTAATTACCATTACATAATAAATTTTCTGACAGAAATCATACCAGTATAAATTGTTTACTACAAGTATGTCCCAAGCCATCAACATGGCCATGCACATAAGCATTTTGAAAAAAACCCAATGAATTTGGATGAAATGTTTTTTGATCATAAACTCATAAATATCCCCATCCCTTGTGAAATGTTACAAATAAGTGTGTGTGTGTGTGTGTGTGCGTGTGTGTGTGTGTGATAGGAATGTACTGAATGGCTTTAAAGTTTTCTCCAGAAACATAAATGCAATGACTGATGGAATTTCGGTAGACCTGTGATAAACTGGGTCCTTTGGGTCTGCGGTCTAACTGGTAATTGTTTAGGTCCTACTTGATCAAGGACTCCTGTGAAGTTTGTAGGGGCCTTGTTCAGAGCTGGCATCACTCGAGGATGTTTGGGAGCTCCTTGACTGTAAACTGGACAATGGAAGCCAAATAATATAAACTCTGACACAGCAAAATCAGATGTGGATATAATAAATTCAATGATGCCACTGAAATTAGTTATTAACTGCTGAATTTGTTACAAGAATGCAACATCTGCTTATATAGTTTTAACTTTATATCAGCTCATTCTATGCAACACTGTTGCTGCAATTTTAAAGCTTTCCAAAAAAAAAAGACAACAAATAACATACGTTATACACTAAATCAATGTTACATAAAAAAGATGCTGCAATAGTTGGTAATTTTAAAAACCAGTTACCCAAGATGGTAACCAAGCCATAATGGATTAACTGCGATTCATAAACAGAATGTTTCTGGCATATTATGGGAGGGCAGAAAAAAGTCTGTGGTTGGATTTGACTTGTGAGTATAAATGGTAGTCCACATCTGTAAATCAATGCTTAATGCTCAAATTGACAAGATTATTACATTATGCCATCAATATGACATCACCCTGCACCTAGATGTATTGTTGCATCACAAGAAACTGACATGATTATTATATTATGCCGTCAATATGACATCACTCTGCAGCTAGATGTATTGTAGCACAAGAAATTGACATGATTATTACATTATGCTGTCAATATGACATCACTCTGCAGCTAGATGTACTGTAGCACCACAAACAATTGACATGATTATTACATTATGCCATCGATATGACATCACTCTGCTGCTAGATGTATTGTAGCACCACAAGAAATTGACATGATTATTACATTATGATGTCAATATGACATCACTCTGCAGCTAGATGTACTGTAGCACCACAAACAATTGACATGATTATTACATTATGTCATCAATATGATATCACTCTGCAGCTAGATGTATTGTAGCACCACAAGAAATTGACATGATTATTACATTATACTGTCAATATGACATCACTCTGCAGCTAGATGTATTGTAGCACCACAAGAAATTGGACATAAAATTACATGGGTGAATCTTCAGTAATCTATTAAATAATCAAAATATTTTTTGAAATACAACTATAGTAACGAATAATAGTCCCAAAAAAAGAAAATTTGAAAGCAAATAAAATGTGTATGTGATCTCTGGAAATCTTTACCAATTTAGGACTGCCATAACTTGACCGTACAGACCTTATGTTGCGGAAAAGTGATGTGAACTCAATAATCATGTTATACTGAACAAGTTCACTCACCAACATAACCAGTTACATGGCATATTTAATAAAATAAGTTCATGATCTTCAACCTTTTAAATCGGATGAATTTTTAAATACACTTTCAGCTATTACTTCATGGGCAATGGGTGACAGACTGCTTTCTCATACTTTTCTGTGTAATGACCCTCACTTGGGGATAGATATTCAACTAGGAGTAGCACAAGAAAATGCACACCAACCTTTCCATTTTTAGTGATTTTGGACTGCCTGGAATCTTAGCTATGTAAAAACAAACATTTTTTTGTGACACTGAATTACTGAGATCCTTAGGTATGTCAAAATACCAATCTTTTAAATACTTCAATATTTTACTTGTGATTATCCTTTGAATGTCCAATACCAAGAGATAACTACAGTGCATGAAAATTATATATAAACTCTCCAATACCAAGAGATAATTACAGTGCATGAAAATTATATATAAACTCTCCAATACCAAGAGATAATTACAGTGCATGATAATTATATGTAAAATGTCCAACACCAAGAGATAATTCAGGTGAATGACAATTATATGTAAAATGTCCAATACCATGATATAATTCAGGTGAATGACAATTATATATAATTTCCAATTTTTACTAATTGACTGCGTTTTTTACGTTTTGATTGGATGTAAACGGTCACGTGATAATGATCTGGAATTTTTTTCACATCGATAAATTCTGCGGACTACTTTTGGTTCCCTGTGTCCAGATCATTTGATGTGAAGTTTTATCTATATCAATGCTTTACACCCTAATAATAACAACAACAAGCTCCCACCCATCCACTCCTGTGATTTCTGATAAAAAATGACAAGCCACAGATTAAAATCGACCATTAGAAGTTAAAACAATGTAATTGCACAGACCTTCCTGCACTCCAACACTCACCCCTTTTGCCGATGAAGGCATATGACAGGCTTTAGAAGCCAATCTTCAGAAATTATTGTATTTCACCTCGACAACATATTACAGCAGCAGTTATTAAAGGTCAGGGTCATGTCAACAAAGAGATCTCACTAAAAAATGGACACGATTTTGCCTTTGAAAGCTTGAAATGCGTAGAAAGTAACAACAACGTTGCTATAACAACACATGCCATACGCAAGCGTAATTTTCGAATAAAAGGAGTATTCCTGGTGTAACCGCAACAACCATTTTTTATACATTAAAATAATGATCATAACAATACATCGCTGGCATGACCCGCTATGACATTCTACCCCATAACAGTGTATAAAGAATCAATGAATCTTGGCTGGCAAAGATAGGGCTATGTATTCTATCTCAGTTAAGAGGCTAATGAAAGAAAACTTCGATGCACATAAAAGTGAATGTTTTGTTGATTAAATCTGCTGATCTGATGTTAGAAAGGAAGTAAATTGGAATTATAAGGATTAAATGATCATGGTTGGGTAATTATCGATGTGTAAATTTTACCTAATCACTCACAAAGTTTACATAAAGTCCTTTGGACTTTATTTACTTTGTGAGTGATTAGGTAAAATTTATTTACTTTGTGAGTGATTAGGTAAAATTTACACATCGATAAATACCCAACCATGATCATTTAATCCTACAGTAAAATGTCCAATACCATGAGACAATAGTGAATGACAATTACATGTAAAATGTCCAATACCAAGAGATAATTCAGATGAATGACAATCATATGTAAAATGTCCAAAACCAAGAGATAATTCAGGTGAATGACAATTATATGTAAAACATCCAATACCATGAGATGATTCAGGTGAATGACAATTATATATAAAATGTCCAATACCATGAGACAATAATGAATGACATTATATGTAAAATGTCCAATACCATGAGACAATAGTGAATGACAATTACATGTAAAATGTCCAACACCAAGAGATAATTCAGGTGAATGACAATTATATGTAAAATGTCCAACACCAAGAGATAATTCAGGTGAATGACAATTATATGTAAAATGTCCAATACCATGAGACAATAGTGAATGACAATTATATGTAAAATGTTCAACACCAAGAGATAATTCAGGTGAATGACAATTATATGTAAAATGTTCAACACCAAGAGATAATTCAGGTGAATGACAATTATATGTAAAATGTCCAATACCATGAGACAATAGTGAATGACAATTATATGTAAAATGTCCAATACCAAGAGATAATTCAGGTGAATGACAATTATATATAAAATGTCCAACACCAAGAGATAATTCAGGTGAATGACAATTATATGTAAAATGTACAATACCAAGAGATAATTCAGGTGAATGACAATTATATGTAAAATGTCCAATACCAAGAGATAATTCAGGTGAATGACAATTATATGTAAAATGTCCAATACCATGAGACAATCGTGAATGACATTATATATAAAATGTCCAATACCATGAGACAATGGTGAATGACAATTATATGTAAAATGTCCAATACCATGAGAAAATAGTGGATGACAATTATATGTAAGCATATTTACTTGAGGATAATGCACTTCTGAATGCAAGCAGCATAGACCTAGATCATGATTTGCACACTTACACAGCATAAACCATGACCTGCCAGACATAAGAAAGAAGAGTAGACCCAGATCTGGCAACACATACTGCACCATAAAATCAATGTCAACACAGTTACACATCACAAACAACAATCTGTCAGACATTCCAGTGCAAACAACAACAGATCCTGATCAGCTGACAAATTGCACCAGCAAATCAATGTCTACACAGTTACACATCACAAACAACAATCTGCCAGATATTTAAGGGAGAGCAGCAATAGACCCTGATCAGCTGACATAAATTGCACCAGCAAATCATGGTCTACACAGATACACAGCATAAACCAAGATCTTTCAGAACATTAAATGACAGCAGATACGTGCCAATTCTGTTTGCAGATAGCAGTGTATTATAAATGATCCAACACAGTATGAATGCTGGCCATTCTTGCAAGCTCTAGCTTTTAGTCTGAAAGCACAGTACAAAAAATGTCACATCTTTAATTAATTTGTCCAAAGCATCATCTGCCTGAAACTTTTATATTATACAGGAAAGTTAAGATGATGAGAAGAAAAAACTTTATTCAAAGGACAGAAACTTACTTGGATTAACAGGAGGACCTGAGCTTTCATTCGGCTTCATGAAGAGATTTTGAGGAGCAAGTGATCTTCCCATGGGGCCTGGTTCTTGTTTGAGTGAAATCACAGGTGTGATTACCTGTTGTCTTTGGGGTGATCTAGATTCCCTGGATCCTTATGAAATAGAAAATTAGCTTGTATTACACTAAAATCAGGTGTACGACAGGAGATCTAAAGACAAAACATCTATATAAAAATGGCAACAATATAATGACACTAATTCTTTTAATCATGCATTCTAGTTGAACATTTCTGTGCAAAAATCCATCAAGAACTTCTGCATATCAATTTACTGATCTACCCCTTTGACAGAAGACACAGCTTCAGAACAGGAGACCTGGGTAGGCCTGATATTACTCAAGTGGCTTACATAACTTGACAATTGACCATTTAACTAACTACACTTATGTAGTCTTGTAAGAACACAACCAAGTTAAACTATCTCCCAAATTTTATATCATTTTGATTTTATTTATTTTTAATACATCCTGATAAAACATTTTTCTAAAGCTATTGGCACAATTTATAAGCAAGTCTCTTGCTCATAAGTGTATCCATCCATTATCTTGATGATACAAACCCACTGACAAAGTTTTATAGAAACTGGATGGAAAATATCTTTCCTGGATCTTTACAGGTAACGAGTCCAGTTAATTGGATCTGTCTAGTTAATTGGATCTGTCTAGTTAATTGGATCAAGTCCAGTTAATTGGATCAACAGCATCTCATTAATATGAACTGATATAACTTATTACCATATATATTTGTTTATATGTCAACATTTGATACAAAAACCAAAATAAATCCAGGGGTAATGTGGAAATTCTAGATGTTTCAAGTACACAGAAATACTGTAAATTCAAATATTTTTAAGCTTTCATGCCGCTATTTCCATTCAGAAATGTGTATATGGTATGCACTGTGTTTATCTATTTCATCAAGGTATTCATTACACAACATTTGAATTTTAATAATTTGAAAATAAATGCTACCCATCAAAGTGAAGTGCCCATCAATGTTGTTTACTGGGTGTTTAGTAGCAAGTATATTGCTTTCATTTTCATGCAAGTCCAAACAGCCTATATTTGTATTTATAAACACTTTCTGATGCACTAAAAGTTTCGATTTAATTTGTATTTTCCTTTTCCATAAGTTAGATTTAATTCCCAAGTCATATTTCCCATTTTTTTTGCTAGTGGACATAAATGCAGCACTCACTTTGTTTTTAAGCTGACAATCTTTTAGATCGAGCGAGTTTGATATCTGTTCAGTGCCAAGTCACTGAGGGTCGTTATCTGAACTCCCTTTCATCTTGCCGCACAACTGACATTTGTTCAGTTGCATCCTTTATTAAATTTCACAGACTGCATGATCAAAGTGTTAGTTACCATACCAAAACTCAGTCTCTACATAAGCACCCACATATGAGAGTGAAGCCAAGGAAATGGAGACTGACAACAGTTACAGTGACTTGATGATCATGGAGGATTTGAGAACTTTATCAGACAATGCATGAAATGAACATTATGCAAGATGCATGGAATGAACATTATGGGATATTATGAATCTGAACTATTTTTTTTTACTGGTATGTGACCTATAACTCAATTAATGTATTTATCAAATAAATGAATTTAAAATGTCATGCATTATGGATTTTAATGTATCAGAACAAATTGTAAGTTGTCAATTTATTTGTGACATATTCCACACAATAATATAATTCTATCTATCATCCATCCAGTTTGGCTTGTTTATTTTTCCAAAGTGCAACTCGGACTAACTCATGATTAGTCACCCCTTCCGACAGATCTGACTTGCAAAATACACCTCAACTTATAGGAGGGTCAAAGAAATTTTTTTTTTGTATCCTTAAAAAGGTGGGGGGTCAACTTAAAGTCGAGTTTACCTATAAGCAAGAATATATGGCAAGTTATGATTAGGCAACTACTTAAATAAAATTTATTTGATAGAATTACATGTATGTAAAATACCAGTAAGCTTATCTGCAATGAGATTCCCCCAAAATATCAAATGAGACTTTAAACAAAATGTTTACTACTGCAATATTTTCCAATTGCACAGCATCTATTAAAAGTTTTAAACTTGGAAGATAACCAACAAAATCTGTAACTAATGAAGCACATTTATGTTTGGCTGGAAACAGGCAAAAAAAAGCCTTCATTAGATTCATATAAAAGACCTATTTACTGCTGCCGCATCTTACCTGCCATATTTTCAGATAGCGTTGCAGTTCTGGGGGGACTAAAAAAGTGTTTTGAGGTGCCAAAGGAGGTCAGTGTATTATGTGAATTAAAATACGTCAAACTGTGAAAAAGTTATCTTTTCATGCAAACCCTTATTGCAAATTTCAATTTAATTAAAAGCAAGAAAGAGCAAATAACGTATATTTTCTTTGAAGCATATAATATACCTGCAAACTAAAAACAGTTGGTACACTTACAGCAGCACCGTCCAGTAGCATTACAAGACCCAAGTGCCCCCACTCACATAAACACAACCACACAGATATTAAATAAAAAAATCGAAAAATATACCAGGCTTCTGACTTTAAAATTCATTGGACAGTGGAATATATTCGTAATTAGTTACAGTCCTTGCTGCTCTCAATAGTTTCTTGGGGCAGGGTTCAAAGGTAGTAAAAATTTTGTGTTCATTTGAGACTGGATAGCACTGAACTTCCCTGAAAATCTTGTTTAATTTTACTGAGAATGAAAAATTATCTTTCTAGATCTGCACAGCAGTGAGGGAGTGGCAACATACTATGTCGAGTTTCTATGATGACGGATGTTATACTCTTCCAAATGACAAATGTCGATATGGTGTTTGCAAAAAATAAAATGCTTCCCCTTGCTGCTGCATTTCACAAAGTCAAACTCCATCCTGGAGTTGTGACATTTAGTTTTTCTGAGCTCTGCTCTGTTTGCATATGGCTCATCGTTTCATAAATTAAAGAAGCATTTCGACATTTTGCCATAAAAAAATGAACCAGAACACTATTCCAACCATAAAAATAATCATTTCTCATTTTATATATGGAGTTAAATTCTACTTTAAAAAGAGTGTTGTTGCTGATCACAAACTTGCCATAATCTTTAATAATGATGACTGCTCACAAACTTGCCATAATCTTTAATAATGATGACTTAAACATTCTCATTCAAGACAGTAATATTTAATAGCTTGTGTTCTTCGACACACATCTCTATGACCATACCTAACTCAAACGAAATGGGCTGTTCCACTTTGTGTACTTTACCGACGCAAATTAGCCTAATGGGATCTCCTACAGCAGTGGTCAAAGGATTTGACACAGCATCATCCTTGCTATTCTCAGCCAAATAAGTAATCTGTGAAATGATGGTTGTTTATCATTGACTGACTACCCTTTAACGTGACAATGTTATTAATCAGCCATATAACCTACCCGAGGATAGTTTTGACACCCCTCTTCCAAAGATTATTAAAAAATGGTGTTTTTTCAAACACAACTGTGTTGGGTGTGTGTGTGTTTAATATATTGTTTTTTGCATGCTATAGCAGGTATGAGACCCATCCAATGCATGTTTAAATCCTTTACAACTAACTGTGTATGCATTTCACTGACATTAAAACTCCTGGATCAGACTAATTAATAGGAAATACTATAGCATGAATACTTCCAACACAGCTGATGAACTGATACCTTGCTTTACACTAGATATTTTTGTGGAAATTTTGATAGACAACATGAAAAAATAATGGATTTAAGTAATCTGGGTTGAAACAGCTCAAGGAATTACCTGATGTGGGCTGTCCATTCCTTCTTGTGGTCTGCAACTGTCTTTCATCAGCCAGTATCCGAGACATGGATAGGTTTTCTGTAATCATCAACCATATTGTCACACTTTACTTTTTGTTTGCACTATAATAGCCACTATTGTGCTGAGGTACTGTACATGCATACATACATACAAACATGCACATATACATACATACAATTACATTACATAAATATTTATCTTTTTCTCAGTATATCTATCTCTTCTCCCCCCATCTCTCTCTTTGCCATACACACACACAATCTCTCTTGCTCTCTCTCACACACACACACACACACACACACACACACACACACACACACACACACACACACACACACACACACACACACACACACACACACACACATGGACACACAACCACGAGCACATGCATAAAAAATGAATAAAAGAAATCTCCATTTTGGATTTTTTGGATTGCCCATGGTTTCAACATAGAGAAAGCTTTACACAATCTTCCCATTATATTATATCATATGTAACGCTGACTGCTCCTGTAGCCTAAGTGGTAAGAGCATCTGCATCAGATACAGGAGGTTGCAGCTTCAAAACCTGGCCGATTCATATCAAAAACATATAAAAATGGTACTAACAGCTGCCTCGTTTGGCACTCAGCGTTAGAGGTTAGTATTAGGACTGGTCAGCCTGGTGTCAGGATAACATGACTGGGTGGGATATGATGCTACATGTCTGCAGCATGATGCCCCTGTGCTAGACATCACTATAAACTGCCACACTGCAGACATCATAGCGATATGACTAAAAAATTGTTAAAAAGCTATTTAAAAAATCTAAATCACACACATGTAATGCTATCCATACCTGGTTTTGTGGACCTGACGATGGGTACAGATCTACGAGACAGATGTTCACGAAGTTGTGCCATCCTGTCAGGGCGTGGTCTTGATTTATGGTTGACAGAACTTTGTGAAGTCTCATCACTGTACAATAGTGAGTCAGCCAGTGATGATAATTCACTTTCACTGAAAAAAAAAACAACACAAAATTTAATGGATTTTTAAAATGCTTTATATTGTAGATAGGTGTATACAAACAATAAAAAGAACATATTCCATATAGGACAATATTTATATTTCCCTTCTCTTGTATTTATGTTAACTTTAAGCTTTATATAAAGAACGACTCTCCTTGAAGGACCACAGATATAAGTCCCTTGTATTTAACCTTGATATAAAGGGCATGTGCCCATATAGGACAATATTTATATGTCCCTTTCCTAGTATTTATGCTTACTTTCACATATACATAAGAACATCTGTCCATAAAGGACAGCAGTTATATATCATTGTTACACTTTTGATAAATGTAACTAATTACAGGGGCCCCGAGTGGCCGAGTAGTCTAAAGCGCTCTCCGTTACGGATCACTGCCATCTCACCTCTGTCTGCGTGGGTTCGAGTCTAGAATTCGGCAAATGTGGATATGTGAGAAAGCTTGCCAGTAGTTTCTCGTGGGTCGGTGGTTCTTTCCGGGATTTCCCGGTTTCTTCCTCCACCATTAATACTGGCCGCCATGTATAGCCTATCGTGTGCTGAAAAATGGCGTTAAGCCCCACAACAACAACAACAACAACAACAACAATAACTAATTATATAAGAGACACTTGTCAATAAAGGAGAACATTTATAGATCACTTGTCATATTTGTCATAATGGTAACTTTTATATAAAGGACAACCACTGATAAAGAACAAATTGTTTTGGTTGCTTGTTTGTCATATATATATATATATATATATATATATATATATATATATATAAATAAATAATGCTTTCTTTACATAAACATAATAAACAAAATTTGATTCTAATGTAACCCCCTTCCTTTCACATGGTCTCTGTTATTGATGGAGATGGTGAATGCATGTGTACTAATTTGGCCACCTCATTAGAAATAGCAGCATATAAGCATTAAATGTAATTTTTAAAAATATTATAATTTATTACCATATTATTCAGGTGTTGATATGACTAATGCAAGCAAAGAAAATCAAAAATGATTTATTTCCTACCTTACTGCAAGTCTCAAATCTAGCCAAAGTTATCTCTTATAATCTTTAAATAAACTTGACATAGCAAATCTGTTTTTCTGTAACTGAATCAATAAGAGTTCCCAAAAATTCTAGCGTTCACAATTTTGTTTCTGACAGAATACTTATTAAGCTGAAATGGAAAAACAATCACAGAATTTTCTCCACTCTAATTCCTCTACCAGGCTGTACAATAAAGGAATCCAAGAATCAATTCTTAGTTTCTGTTATTTCATATATGAACTTGTGTGTTTTTCATATATGTTGTACTTGCCATATCAACAGACATGTACTGAGTAGTAGGATAATAGTGGTTTTGCTGATTACTGATCCAAGTTGATGTCTTCTGCCCCACATGGCTTTCCTCTTGCAGGGGCACCTGTGGGTAACATTCACATGTGGACATGTGCATGTGATATGAGGACACAGTCATGGGGGGTGGTGGTCCTGTACTACAAAAATTTTTAAGAATTGAGAAATCAAATGATACTTCATGCCTGAACCTGGCATCAGACATGCAAGAGAGCATAACAAAAAAAAACAACAAATTACCCTCTGTTCTGTTTGTTGAGACGAATGGGGCTTTGTGTGATGACAACATCTGAACGAGGATTATTGTAAATCTTCAAGTTTTTCAGCTGTTCTTCTAGTTCCATTAGTCGACTTTTCTGGGCTTGCAGAATGCTGCGATTAGATTTTAGAGCTCTGTAGACAGCATCACTGGTTGGAGTCTGAATTCTGAAAGAGGAGTTGTAGTCTTAGATGGCTGTTAATCAGAACTTTTTCACATTCATACAATTTTAAATAGGTTGTAAAGAAAACTAAATTTGCAAGATAAAAAGTACTGTCAAACCCACTTTTCTTGATCTTGGTTATATCAAGAACCCATGTATGTTGAGCATTTTGGTCTGATCCCAAAAAAATTTTCTTTGTTATGTTAATGTTTTCCTCGCATATTTCAACCTCTGTTAAGTCATTATTGACTTGTTATGTTGGGCATAAGTTTCAGTCCAAAGTAACACGTGAACCCACTTATTTTAACAAAGTGCAACTTTTGTCAATCTCTGAGAAGTTTTACTGGAAATGATCAGCAGAAACAAATGATTTTCATGCACAATTTCGATCACTTAGATTTTGCTACCAGTCACAAGTCAACGCCAACAAAGGAAAACACTTAAAAAAAATACTCCTACATATTTAAAAAGTGGATAGACAATATCACTGAACAATGTGCATCAACTTGTAGTAACATGATACAACAAAACCATCATTGACACCTGCTCTATTCTTGATGAATCTGACTTTCTCCAAGTTGCTGCAAAAGCAACAGGTTTCTGGTTGTTGTTCTCAGAATAATATATTGAGAATTATGTGTCCTTTTTGCTCTTTTACAAACACTATCTTACTTTAATATTTTTGTATTTTTGAACAATATTGTAAAGGGATTTATTGTTAATATCACATGGACCTCTGATGTCACTGATATGTAGGTTGCAGGACTTGTGTAGTCATCTGGCTCGAAATGCAATAGCAGTACTAGGTCAAATATCATCAATGCTGTAGTTTTGTCTCATCTGTCAGCAGATTAAATACATAAAAATCATAATACTTGCAATTTATCGGAAAATAAATCATTTTCCTATCAATTTCATGCATGTATGACTTGATGCAATGTTTAAGTTTGTCAGGTCTGCTGGAAAGCAGCTACTATAATAATTTTCCCAAATCAGAAAACATGAAGAACAAAAAGAATATGACTATAGGGACACATTACAGTGTATCAATTTCTATTAAATATCTGTAGTTAGATTCATGGCAGCTGCTGATACATATATATCATATTTCTTTCCTGTCAGTAAAGACATAAGTGAATCCATTTTGCTTACATAGGGGTGGTCAGGTTCTGGTAAGTTCATATTTTTCTTTTATTTCTTCAGAAGATAAGGTTATTTTATTTACTGAGTAATATTAAAACTACATTATGTTTGCTGCATAATATACATTGACTGTGGAATTAAAAGAGAAAATAGAGTGAATATCGTACCTTTATTTCAGAAAGTGCACATACATGTACACACACAAGTAATCTATTAACAACACCGTTCTTTTTATACTGTCTGCTATGTACAGCTGGAGTCCAAAAAGTTATGAAATCACAACACTTGTTACTTAAGTAAAACTCTATACAAGTAAAGCAATAATTAATCTCAAAACTAATACCTGTTGGTTGGCAATGTTCCAATTAAGTTAACAGTTTTTATGAACCCTAATATCTCTGGACCCAGTTATGTTTTTACATAATCGAGATAACCGGGTTTGACTGTAAAATTGCAAAATTGTTATTCAAGATGTGTTTTGCAAAATAGTATCTTTCACAAATGATTTTATTTCATAAATATATTAATTTACAAATGGCAAGAATTTAGTGACACCCAGATATTTTGATTTTAAGTACATTACCAAATATGCCTCATCAAATCTGTGAAATCTCACTATCAACATCATTATCAAATTGTGTTTCTTTTTTTATTTCTTAAATTACCATATTTGTCTTAATTTCTGTTAAATTACCATATTTGTTTTAATCTTGGTTAAATTACATCATCACCTTTGTTAAATTACCATATTTGTCATCACCTTTGTAAATTAGCATATCTGTCATCTTCTTTGTTAAATTACCATATTTGTCTTCATTTTTTTCAAATTACCATATCTGACATCACCTTTCTTAAATCACTTATAGGTTGATGACTTAAATACTCCAATTACAAATGATGAAATTATGAGAAGTTTACTTAAAATCAAAACCAAAACCCCTGGACCTCATATGATACCTACTCGTTTTTATCAGTGCATGAAGAAAACCATCTTACCATTCCTTAATGCTCTATTCAACAAAATCTTTGAATCCGGTTATTTTTCTAAACATTGGGAGAAGAGTATTATCTGTCCTAAGTGCAGTGACAAGAACGATCCAAACAATTACAGAGGTATTTCTCTTACTGATACTCTATTCAAAGTTTTTACTGCTATACTGAATACTCGTACACACACATGGGCGGAAGACAATGGTGTTTTAGACGAAGCACAGGCAGGCTTAAAGAAAAAATACTACGCATGTGACAATATCTTTATTATTCAGGCTTTAGCTCAGAAATATATATCTAAAAAAACAGGTAGATTTTATTGTCTTTTTGTAGATTTTAAAAAAGCTTTTCGTAAAGTACAGCATGATATATTATGGTCATCAATAATATGTAAGGGTATGAATCGTAAAATAGTAAACAATTTAACAGATATGTACAGAAATCTAAAGAGCTGTGTCTGAACATGCAAAGGTTTAACTACTTATTTTGAATGTACATTAGGTACAAGGCAAGGTTCTGTTTTAAGCCCAACCATGTTCTCCCTTTTTATTAATGATATGATTACAGCTGAAGCTTGAACATAACAAAGGTGTATTTATCTCAGAAGATATTGATGATATTTTTGCAATACTTTATGCTGATGATGTTGCTAACTGCGCCGATACAGTAAAGCTACTTCAGAACCAAATAAATGTTATCAAATGTTTCTATGATAAAACTGGTATGATGGTCAATCTCAATAAAAGTAAAATCATTCTTTTCAGAAATGGGGGATATATCAAGCAAAAGGAGGTATGATTTTTCAAAGAAAGTCGTATTGAATGTGAGCCTTATTACAAGTACATGGGTTTACTTTTCACCCCAAAGTTGGCTTGGACAAAAGCAAAGCAGATACCAGTATCTTAGGCAAAGAAAACAACTTCAAAGATTTTGAATTATCAAAAACGATTCAGCCGCTTTAGTGTAGAGGATGCATTTAAAATGTTTGATTCAGTAATAAAACCAATTGCTTGCTATGGGTCAGAAATTTGGGGATATGAATTTAGTCGAGATATTGAAATTGTGCAATACAATTTTGGCAAACAGTATTTAGGTGTTCCTAAACCTACCAATAATGTGATTGTGTTAGGGGAGTGGAGAAAATACCCACTTTGTACCTCGTATTTTTTTCTTATGTTGCATTAAATACTGGTTGAAGGTCGACCTTCAATGCCTTCAACTTGATACCCACACCAATGTTATTTAATGATTAGAAGAAACTAACCGTGTCACCTGGGCTACCAAAGTTAAAGACATTATTTTGTTTCGGTTTTGGGTATGTTTGGCTGAATCAAGATGTTGGAAATGAAAAACAATTTTTCACTATTTTTGCAAAGAATTAAGGATTCAACACTACAAAACTGGCAAAGTGATATTAAAATAATTTTTCACTATTTTTGCAAAGAATTAAGGATTCAACACTACAAAACTGGCAAAGTGATAATAACAACTCACATAAATGTATGTATTATAGCATGTATAAACCCGAATTAAGACCAAAAAAATACCTATCATGTGGATTATTGTATTTTCTTGGGAAATTACTTGCTAAAGTTAGATGCTCAGTGCATACATTGAAATAAAGATTGGTAGGCATTACAGGATTGAGAGAAATAATAGGTATTGTGAACAATGCGGAAAAATAATGTTTATTTGGTAGAAGATGAATTCAATTTTGTTTGTGTTTGTCCAGCTTACAACCATATAAGAAAGAAACACTTCAATGACGTTTATTATCTCTTTCTGTCTGTAGAAAAATTTGTATCCCAAATGAGTCATAGCAATATATTAGTTATAATAAATCTTTCTCACTACATCAATTTGACTTTTCGTCTTAGACAGTCTTTGATAACTCAAACGAATGGTGAATAATATATATAGAGGTAGTAACAGCTTTATAAAATAATGCACTGATTATTGGAAATTATGTATCTATACTCATGATGAACACAATATTTAACATCTTTAAACTATGGAACACATTATATTTACTTGTATTTTGTAATATGGGCCAGTGCCCTAAATTACTGAATAAAGTATTATTATTATTATAATTACCATACCTGACATCACCTTAGTTAAACAACCGTGTTTGTCAGCAACTTTGTTAAATTACTATATTTGTCAGCATCTTTGTTAAATCATCATATCTGTCACCTTTGTTAAATTACCAAATTCGTCTTCATTTTATTGTTAAACCCTCCTGCTCATTATCATCAACAACAACAACCAACTCCTCCTCCTCATTTCCTTTCTTCTGAAATACTGTACCGGTTAGATTTTTTCTTCTTCCGGTTTTGATACTCTTCCCACTGCATGTCCAGAACAAGGTTGACCTCTTGAATACCAAGGTCCAGGGCCTGAAACTGAGCCTGAAGCTTTTCCAGTCGATCTGTGCTGCCTGGGTCCAGTGCATGGCTCTTTAACAACTGGAAGTATTTTGGGTCACTGCTCCTTTGTTCACGTACCCTACATTCCTCCATCATGGCAAACATGTCCAAACACTGGATTTTCATGTCCTTCATTTCTTTACTTTGATCCTGAATTTAAAGATGGACAAAATAAGCATCATTTAAGAAAGTTTTTTTTCAGTGTTCTTCCCAGTGCTTTTTAGGATAAGCATACCTGCTATCCTATCGTAAATGGCCTCTATCCTATCTAGGCTGCCACTAAGTTACAAGATCATAATATGTTTCCATGAAGCTGTCTTTCTGAAATGCAGAACTCAACACTGTTTTGATTGTATTATTTTGATTGCAGGTCATAAAATCTCTTACTAATTACCGAGATGCCAGTTTAAACAACAAATTGTTCATAATTTTGATCTAGATTGTTCTGTGAGAAAAAAAAAGCCTATGCTGATATGATCATCTGTTCAGAAGAAGTTGTGTTAACATGATTTTCAAAATGGCCACTGTATCAGCCATATTGGATTTTCAAGGGACATTAATTTCATTCCGGTTTTTAGATTATTTATCTTAGAAAATGTTAACCAAAATTCTTTGACAGTTGATTTTGTGTGAGACTCATCTATACCAAGATATGCTCATTCACTCAGCAGGAAAGCCAACAGTGGAGATTTGTTGGAAATCTAGTTCGGTGTTTTACAGGCTAAACAAGATGTGAGATGTGGATGTTGATGTTTATGTAAACATAATGCAAGAGGCAACAGATACTGACGAATACTTGGAAATGTTTTCATCATGCAGATAATTCTGTGATTGAACATGGATATCCTGCATTATGAATATGTGATACTGCTGTCATGGACACCCGTGCCACTCACCATAATATGGGTTGTCACACTACTTGATGAACCGAGGCATATTCAGTATGAGTTCGCTCTAACTTAATTTCTGGATCTAAATCCAATGCTTTTGGCATATTACAATTCTCTTTAAACCAGCATGATATTAAGAAATGGTGTGAGGCAATCTGGAATTTGCAATATACCATGTGCTATACCCTATCACTTCAGGGAACATGGGAAGTTACTTCCTTGGTGTCAGTTACCTTCACCTTGAAATTAAACTTAAAAAGGTACACAGCATCTGCCATAATTTGTTCCATTTACTTTCTGAGAATGCTCAGTGGGAATGCTCTCAGTCCAGAAATTCAATCAAATATTGTTTTAAGTTTTAACATTTTATGAATTTATGTAAAGTTATGCCCTTTAATTAGTCACATATTACTGAGACTTTATGAAAGCATACTTAGTTCAGACTGTCCATGCCAACATCCTCTTGAGAGATCTTAGTAAATCATTTCTACTGATAACAAAGGGAAAACAATTGATAACACACATTCCTCTACTCCCAATCTACATATCTTCACACTCGACTGGAACTTAAGCTGAAATTTAAATACCTACCTTAAGAGTGTCCTTAACTTCTACGCAAAATCCTTGCATGTCTTCTGTTTGTTTCCTTAACTGCACAAGTTCTTCCTTTGTCCCAACAACTGATGGTGACTGTTTGGATTTGATTTTGTGTTGCTTCAATTCCTGTTGGAACTGCAGAATCTTGATAATAACAAATGAGAGAAAAAGAAGGATTTTCTAGGTTTCTTCAAATATTTTCATGAATCCTAAAAAAATTGAGGAAGAGCTCTTATATTCATGTCTTTAAAATGTATTCAAATAGATTTAACTTTCCATATTCCACGTTGGCCCTGACTAAGCCATGATCTCCAGGGGCAATACAAATTTCTGGGACTCTTGAATTGCTGATAGTTACTGCTGACTGCAAGGGTACAGGTTTTGTCAGGTTTTATAAAAGAAATCAAGACTTATTTCTTCAGAAAATAACTTGCAAAATTGTACCATATTAAAAGAGTATTTAGTAGATTGCAAAGAAAAAAATTAAAGACTCAATGCAAATGAGTTAAGACTCAAGTTTCATGATGGCAAGATCTGGAAAGGTAAATAACATGGTGCAGAACTTTTCTGATAAAGCCAACATTTAACATGTTTGCTATTCTGATTTGTATATAAAAAGGTTTTATTTTTATTAGTTTAGTTGGCAAAATTCTAGATGCTGTAAACTCAGGAACAAATATATTCTTAACAAAACAGAGGATCAGTACCCTGATGCAAACTGCTACCATTAAGCTCATTTATAAAAACAACCCCCCTACCCAATCATCAGATATTTGGCTTAAATTCTGAATTATTTGCAAGAAACCATTCCATTCTTACATAATCAGGCTAGTTTTATATTTTACATATTTATTTGCATGCTTTGTCAAGAATGCATGGTGTGATGTGATTTTGCCTGCCCATAAATAAAGGCACCCACAAAAACATACAGTTTGGGCAAAGTAAGTAAATTTTATAACTGCTGAATTTCCAAAGACAAAACCATTTTAATTCAGACAAAACTAAAGAGAAAACATGGCAAAGCTTAGTAGTTTGAACTATACAATGTTATTATAATGATGCAATAATGTATCAATTTACAGAACAAAGCATTCCATAGTGTCTGATAAATGCAAAACCCAAGACAAATTATTGAAGCATGCAACAAAGGCTACACTGACTGTTGTTGACCATCAAGAAGGCAAACGTTGGTACTACAACTTTGTGTGCTAACATCCATACAAATTGTAACTTCTCACTGTTCTCACTGGGGGTCCCCAGAGGAACTTTTGTCAATTGCCAGTCTGTTTTGCCACTGAAGGAGGAAGTGGGGTTTTTTTTCAAGATTAGAATACAGTGATCCAGATGACCAGAAAAGCAGTGCCACTAAGCTAAAAGAGCCATCTGCAAAGGGTGTATGAATCAGTCAAGATAATAGTCTGCTGCAGCACTTAAAATTCAGACTCTGTAAAAACTCTCTCATGAAAATCTGTCTTCACAAGTTCAACAATCAAAGTAATACACTTGAAAGGAAATTTTTTTTTTACTAAACTATGACAAGTCAGAAACTCCATACCAGGATGTAAGAAATGCTGGGAGGGATACAGATCTGATTTTCTCTTTGTTCAGAAGAAATCCCAGCAAAGAGAGAAGAACAGAACTTACTATATGCATCTGTATGATGTCATTCAGGTATACCACTGTTCTGATCTATCTTAAGAGAGTGATGATGCAGCTGACCCTGAAGGTAATGCAAGTTGGAAGGCAATTCTTGTGCAGCCTGATTTCTAACATCCTCAATACAGCCCATGATCAACTGGGAAGGTCCAAAAGTTAGCAAACAAAACGACAAAGAATGATGGGGCTTGAGTGATGACAACCATAGGAAAACATTCTATCTCGCAAAGTTATGAATGCAGAAGGCAGCCAAGGCATTTGCCACAATGTGATAAGCTGCCCCATTACCAACTCTAGCAATGTGGTATTTAGACTCCCTTATATGTTCATTACCTGCATTCTCAGCAAGTCTGAGACAGATATGATGCTAAGTTCCATATTCCTAATCATGTCTGAAGTGGTCTGAAACACCTGGCTACCTATCTTATATGAAACCAGGGCAGATATGTTAACTGCTTCTTATTCCATCTCAGGACTTCTACATTATAGCTATCCAAGTGCAACTTGTATTGGCACTTGGAGAATGATGGTATCAGCACTTGGAGAATGATGGCAGAAGCTGACTTTCCATGAAAATAGAATAGGAGTTTCCAGGACCTGAATTTTTTCCAACAAAACATTGGAAATCTCCTTAATCTTAAGAGATTAAAGCAGCAGACAGAAGGTGGGATGATCATCACTATCAACTGTATCCTAGGATGTTCTGACCAGACACAAGGACAGGCATGGTGGGCAACCAGCACTTGACAAGATTATAAATACCTTTTCAGTTACCACCTTAAGTTGAACTTTTTCTTTTTAAAGATGGATCTAAGTTTTTGAGCTGATTAAGGTTATCCCCGCCCTTACTGGTAGAATTATTCTTGTCTGATAATGATTTTGCATCTGTGTAAATGATGCTCAGTGAAGAGGAACAAAATGAGGCATCAAAAGTGTGTGACATGCTCACAGGAAATGCCGTAACAGAATGGCTTGATAGATAGGTCAGAGGATGGTGACAGACAGCATGATTGGTGGGTAGGTTGCTTGAACACTCAGGAAAAGTCACATATAAACTCTATGTGCTGTGACGGGGGAAGACTTATTCCCACTGAGCTGCCAAAAGGAAGGAGCAAATTCTAGTATCACATTCAAGTCAAATGTCGAATTACAGGAAGGCAGGTGAAAAAGAAAATCCAGAGGCCAACATACACAATGTGGTCTCTTCGAAAAGACTTCTTATACGGTGTTCTATCAGTACATGAACTGGCAGAAAACATTTGTACCTATGGTTTGCTATTTTTCCTTGTTCAGCTGACCACAGGTGACTATAGCTGTTGGCAATATCTGGATCTGGGATTCTTGGGATATGGAAGTGTCACAAGGCTCTGCTCTAACTTGAAGAATTAGATTTGTTTCTCTCTGCCTTTCAAGTGGTTTTGCAGGACCAAGTATAAAGACCCTAACCAACTTGCATAGACACTTCAATAATTAGACAGGAGCCATGGTCGTCGGCATCCGTCCATCTTCAAGAGACGATGGTGTAGCTTCCGGTTGGGTGTCCTATCTGCACCTTCGCGAGTGGCTGAAGAGTCCGACCCTAGAATGACAGTCTCTGTTGCACTTGCTGCAATGGTGGCTTAGTGGTTAGTGTGCCAGATACACGTCCGAACGGGTACGTGTTTGAATCCTACTACTAGACCAACCTGGGTCAGCCAATGTGATGGGTCCTTGGGCAAGGCACTTTACTCCAACTGACTTGGCACTAAATAACCTACTTGTGTTAACTGTGCTGTAAAGCACCAAATGAAGGATTAGACAAAGTACACATCATGCACCCAAGGCACAGCTTGTATTTTCTCAGACACATTTGCATTTTTGTACCTAGTGCCCTTTACGTAACTTCAATGACAATAAAAAGTGACAAAAAAATAAAACAGAAAATGTGCATCAAGTGTACAACAATGGAAAAATGTGCAAAATTAATGATGAAAATTGAAAAATGAAGCCACAAATACTCACAGCAAAGATAAAATTTTAAAAAATTGACAACTGAATTTGTGAAAAAAAGGCTGAAATTTTCCAAGAAATGTAACAAATTTCATAAGGTGAAAGATATGATGTTAAACTATACTGAGCAAAAACTTAAAACCTAAGTACATCTGGTATATGGTACCTATCCAGCTATGACAGGGGAGGTAACAATAATGGCATCCTAAAGGAGTTTCTTCCCATAGATACTATTTTTACAGTTGACATAGTATATAGAGGGAGAAAAACAAATTTTCCACATTTCAAAGAGGACTGGCTTCATGAGATATCAAAAGTTAAATTTTCTACCCTTAATGTGGTCGGGTATGTATTCAGTGGAAAATGAACCTCATGTCCACAGTACATCTGTTAAATCTGGTAAAATTCTTTTCAGCAGTTTTTGAGAAAAAGACTTAAACAACTTTTCTATATTTTTTAACAGTGTCCTTATTTGATGGTGGATTGGTAACATTCAGCTAAATTTGCAAAGTCTTCATGTCAGGATGATCTCTGCCAAGATTAGCTGAAAATGATCAAGTGTTTTTTGAGAAGTTTAGAAAAAAACAAATGCTGACAGACACAGAGCCACACCAAGTACACTTGACTTTATACAACGGTGTGAAGTAAAAACAAAATATTATAGCAATGATGAGTGGTTACTCAACTGTAGATCACAAAATAATATCAAAAGTTAAATTTTAAGAAAATAATAATCATTCTACTGGTGATTAAGCTATATGCTATATACAAACCACCAATGCATCTGATCAACATTTTATTTCATTAAAAAAACTTAATTTACTGAATTTCTGAGGAAATAATTATTCTAAAATACTTTTTTTATGATATTTAGTAATGGCCTTTGGCAATGCTGCATACCTCTTCCAGTATACTGTTGGTGAAGTGACTGTCCACTTGGTCATTTATTTCATTGTTCGAAGGAGGAGCTTCAGGTGAGGGTTTAGCTTCTGAAATAAAATAAAAGTGTTGGAAATCAATCACAAATTTCTACAAACTCATCAATGATCAATTAATAATCAATTAATGTGTATACATGATGTTCTTGATGAAACTGGCTGGTTGGTTTGGTTGTTAAAGGCACTGTGACACATTATTGGCTATATTATTACAAGGAAATGAGAGCTAAGTGCTTTTCCCAAGATAACATCAAGGCAGCAAAAATCGGAGCCATTTTCTGAGTAGCCTTAAGTAAAAATCAGCAGAAATTGTCAACTAAATCTTAAGCACTATGAATCATAAATTAATATCAATTTCATGGTTAACGTGACTAATACTTAAAACAATCAATCAACAAGAATATAAAGAGGAAAATATTGACTGTACAAAATGCCAATTATCTGAATTTTAACATCATTCAAACTGGAGTGAACACTAATTTAAAATCTTTTCTTTTAATCATTAATGTATCCAGCAATAAATCTCAATAATCAATTATTGTATCCAGCCATGAATTTCAATTATCATTTTTGTATCCAACCATAAATCTCAATAATAATTATTGTATCCAGCAATATATCTCAATAATCAATTAATTTATCCAACCATAAATCTCAATAATAATTATTGTATCTAGCCATAAATCTCAATAATCAATTACTTTATCCAACCATAAATCTCAATAATAATTATTGTATCCAGCCATAAATCTCAATAATCAATTAATTTATCCAAAAATAAATCTCAATAATAATTATTGTATCTAGCCATAATCTCAATAATCAATTACTTTACCCAACCATAAATCTCAATAATAATTACAGTATCCAACCATAAATCTCTATAATTAATTACTGTATCTAGCAATAAACCTCAATAATCATTATTGTATCAAGCCATAAATTTCAATAATCATTACTGTATCAAGTCATAGATCTCAATAATCAATTACTCTATCCAGCCATAAATCTCAATAATCAATTATTGTATCCAGCCAAAATTCTCAATATCAATTATTGCATCCTGCCAAAAATCTCAATAATTAATTATGGTATCCAGACATAAATCTCAATAATACATTATTGTATCCAGACATAAAAATAATCAATTATTGTATCCAGACATAAAAATAATCAATAATAAAAATAATCAATAATTAATTATTGTATCCAGCCAAATATCTCAATAATCAACTACTGCATCCAGCCAAAAATTTCAATAATCAATTATTGTATCCAGACATAGATCTCACTAATCAATTACTGTATCCAGACATAAATCTCACTAATCAATTACTGTATCCAGACATAAATCTCACTAATCAATTACTGTATCCAGGCATAAATCTCACTAATCAAGTACTGTATCCAGACATAAATCTCACTAATCAAGTACTGTATCCAGACATAATCTCACTAATCAATTTACTGTATCCAGACATAAATCTCACTAATCAAGTACTAAACCCAGACATAAATCTCACTAATCAATTTACTGTATCCAGACATAAATCTCAATTATTGTATCCAGACATAAAACTATTCAATAATAAAAATAATTAATAATCAATTATTGTATCCAGATATAAATCTCAATAATCAATTATTGTATCCAAACATATATCTTGATAATCAATTATTGTATATAGACATAAACCTCAACAATCAATCACTGTATCCAGCCATAAATCTCAATAATTAATGTTAAACTGGGACCATAAGTTGCTTGTGGATTTCAAACATTTGCTTATCATCTTGCCCATCCTTCTGAAAGAAAACAGTCCAAAAATTGACCCTTTTGAAACAGTGCAAAATGTTAGAATATCAAAAATAATAACAGATTATCATGGGAGTTTTCTTCTGCAACAGATGATTACCTAAGGTGCTGATGACATTGTTGGCTGACTGATTGACCAGAGCAGGCTGGACTAAACTAGCTGTACCCTGACCGACTACTGGTGTGGAGGTTCTGATGGGCTGACCAAGGGTGACAGGTGTGGGAGATTTCGTCACTGGAAAAAAAGAATACATGTTACCTTATTTCTTTACTTAAATGCTCCTGGAATTTTTTTAATGAGAGGTATCTATTAGAGTATCAAAATTTGGTATAAGTGTCAGATTATGACACTGCTGGTGAACTAATCTGTAAACAGGATCAATTACCCACTTTAAAATAAAACTAAAATGAAACCAACACAGTATGATGCATTCATCTGCTCTCAATTTCCTACAATCTTCCAACATATATACTGACTTGGTATTCACCAGCATAGTACTCTGAAAATGCAGCAGCCATACAAACTCTGTCCAATCTGTTTAGCTTTAACTTTCCTAAGGAAATTAGAAAAGTGGAACGAGTGTTTATATAGGTATGGGAATTTCTTTTCTTGAACATGGTATTTTGCTGAAATTCATTTAATCTCATATGTTTCAGAGTTGTAATTGCTTTGGACATTTTGGTAAGATTTTGAACTGAACAATTATTTTGCACAAGTCCAAACTCGGTTGTCTTGCTAAATCTCTTCTAATGTTCTATGATTATTGTCTAAGTTCCTCAAGTTAACCTGTAGAAAAACTCCTGAAACTTAAAATATTTGAACCTACACCAGGATTTTAATGATTAAATAAAATTATATTCTGCCATAAACAAATCAGCATGCTTCACTGAGTTACCTGCTGGCTTGGCAGTTGACGAGACTGCAGCAGCTTGTGCTGGCATTGTAAATCTGAATCCAGCAGCTGGAGATGATGCACCTGCACTTCCAGTGTTCCCAAGTATCACAGGACCAGTTCCACCCTTCTGCTGCTCTGTTCCACTGGGTTTGGTGTCAAGTTTAACTATTGCAGCAGTGCCCCCTGAGGCTCCAAATGCAGCAGCAGGTTGCAGAGTCTGTGAAGACTGTCCTATAACTCCTTGTGAAGACTGTCCTATAACTCCTTGTGAAGACTGTCCTATAACTCCTTGTGAAGACTGTCCTATAACTCCTTGTGAAGACTGTCCTGTAACTCCTTGTGAAGACTGTCCTGTAACTCCTTGTGAAGACTGTCCTATAACTCCTTGTGAAGACTGTCCTGTAACTCCTTGTGAAGACTGTCCTATAACTCCTTGTGAAGACTGTCCTATAACTCCTTGTGAAGACTGTCCTATAACTCCTTGTGAAGACTGTCCTGTAACTCCTTGTGAAGACTGTCCTATAACTCCTTGTGAAAACTGTCCTATAACTCCTTGTGAAGACTGTCCTATAACTCCTTGTGAAGACTGTCCTATAACTCCTTGTGAAGACTGTCCTGTAACTCCTTGTGAAGACTGTCCTATAACTCCTTGTTGGAGACTACTGCCCTGTGCTGAAGGAATAACAGGTGTGGTAGTTTTGACACCAAATGCAGAAGCTGACCCCTGGGAGGTGGTAGTACCAGATACCATTGGGGTTGGAGAAGTAGACTTTGTTGTGGCATGAGAACCTGTCCATTCAAAGCCACTGGCCTGGCCAGAACCTGGCTTGCTGATGAAATTGAATGTCCCTGGTGAGGAAACACCTGAAGCAGTGTTGGTGGTGGTTGCAGTTACTCCTGTAATGGATGGAAAAATAAAAATAAATGGCCAAAAACCAACTATTATTTTATGTTACTCCCAAGGATCTTGGTTTCAAATAAAGCAATGATGATGGTGCTGCTGATAATGATAGACCTCAAAATGTATATACCAAACCACATTCTACAAGATGACGATCCAGAGGTACTTATACTGTTCCAAATGCAGTGTTCCAGCTAGGCTGGCGAGAAATGGGACCAATCAGTCCCCTTTATTTGATAAGATTATAACAGGTTAGTTTCATTATAAAATGAGATATTTCCAAAGTTTCACTTTCTATTAGACTTTCTACATAGCGTTTGTAGATATTACTGGCTTGCTCAAGATGTAATCTCTTCTTTCACAGTCTCAGCATGGTGCTTGGGTACAGAAACTGGTCTTCTATTATTTCATAACTACCTCTTAGTGAAATACTGTCTGCCTTAAAGGTCACTGGCCATACTCCAACATTTTTCTTTTTACATCAGATTTGCATTACATGATTAAAAGCAGTTATACTCACACAAAAAGAACAAAAAAATTATCAAGTGTCAAGAATAAATAATAATTTAATTACTCGAAATATAAGTATACAATACTGTTACTTCCCCTTAAGTACGATTTCCCACCTATAGAGGATGCCAACCAGAAATGATGTACGTTTATCCCCACAAGACAAAGTACAAGCTTCTTGTTGAAGAAAAATAAAACACTATAAACTATGGATAGGGAACATTTAGATGAAACTACTGAAAACTAATTCACTGTTCAGCCTTATATCGATATGCATGCACAACGCACTAGATAGTGTCGCTTTCAAAACTGTTACATTGTTTCAATTTATTTTGAAAATTCTCGTTAATATAGGCAAAAAGGAATCAATGTTGGTTTTCCTATGTCGGCTGACTTTATAAAAAAAGAAATCGGCACACTTAAAAGAATCCAAAGGAATCAAGCTTGGCTTCCTTATGTTGGCTGACTGCATAAGAAAAAATTGGCACACTTAAAAGATACCAAAGTCAGTTTCGGGGGTTGGTTTGCTTTGTAATAAAATAACCTTTGTATTTGATATCCTGTCAGTAAGTTTAAGCAAGGAGTTTACTGCTTGCCAGTTGTGTTTATTCATCACCCGAGCTTCTATCTGTTTGCCATACGTAATCATAATTGATGTTTGCAGGACAAATAATATACACAACAATAACTTGCTTTAATAATATTTTATAACCCATGCTAGGGAAAAGATTATCATTTGCACTCACAGTGAATGTGTTTTAAAATAATGATTTTTATTTGTGAGATACCATTGTATACTTAACCTGAATACAATACAATCTTGGTCAGTTTGCACCTTGTAACTTATCATGCATGAATGGCAGGTGCCTTCAAGCAATTGGGTGATATTTTCATCTCTTTTGCGATTTTGTTATTTGACATAAGCGATACACACTACAGTAAGGATGCATACACAAGCCAGCATCCACTACATATATGGAGGTTGTGGATATATTTTTTTCTTTAATAAATTTCGCATGATGAGAAAAAGAGGAATAAATGATAATAATGCAAGGTTAGTTTCTTTCATTTTATTTTCAAATAAGTGTATGTTTATCAATTTTTTTTGTACCGTGCAAGGGGGAGGGCACAAATTCAACACAAAATTATTTCCTTTCTTATTTGTATGGAATAACTGATCAAATATGATTGATGATATTGACTAGTAATGATAAGCTTTTAATTTACGTGCACACACACTAAGACAACTTGAAAAATAAAAACAAACAATAAAATTAACTGGTAAGAGCTTCATATTGCAGCAATTAAACACTGACAAAATGCTCAACATTATTCTCTCTCTCTCTCTCTCTCTTTCATGTCTAATCAAGTGTGGTATTATATGCAGCAGTGTTACAACCTGAAGCCTAAAATTAAATATATATATATTATAATATCTCATGTACACTACCCTTAGAAAAATGTATATGTATTCTGTAGAATATTATCTGTAAATATTATTGTTTTATAAATCAATATTGATAATTTGACTGGAAGACTTAAATTGAGAATGTCGTTGTGCAGATGCATATATTATTTTAGCATAAAAAAATGTATATAAATATTTTAATTAGAACGAGCAAGATATGTCAGTTTGTGTTTTCTCTTATATACATGTACATTTCAAAGTATGATTATTTTCTTTGAAAGAATATCAAGATAGTTTGCTTAAATTTAGTTTTTTCCTAAAACCTATTCCTAAAACCTATCTTACATAGTATCTACTTGTTGTCTGAAGAAAAAGAACTTGTTGAAACTATTGTTAAGTTGGGCCGAATTGTTTTGGGCTGAATTGTCTTTGGGCCAAATTGACTATAATCCAGCATAAATTATACAACTTTCCCATCCCTCACCCTATTCGATCCCAAAGCTTGAATCCACTATTTTTCTGGTAAACAAGGTCTTTCGGAAAAAGAAAGAACCCTTTTTCCTATCATCACTCTTTTGGTTACATCCATATGCAACTCAGTACACCACATTTGCTATATAAAAGCATGATCATAAGATATATCACATAGACATTTACATGGGGAAATTAAACACGTGAATGGCTAGGTTGAATAGAAGGGATAAATGGACGTCATATCCGTTTTTGGCACGCGGAAACTACCGATTGTTTACTGAGATTGCTGAATAATGTTTTCATTTAGAAAAGCAGATTTTTAAGTCTAATTAAACATTTTTATGGTGTACATACATAACAAATGCATTTTGTTTATGACTATAATAATATCACACGTTTGTACAAATTTGTTTCATGTGACTGCAAGTACATGATTTAACAGTATTGTGAATTAAAACCCAAATAATCCTAAATATTCTATCACAGGTCCAAAAGACAGAATGTACCAAATGAATTCCAATAATCTTAAATGAACTGATGTACCAGTAGTCCTGAATGTGCTGACAGCATCATTTGTATAAATCTGAAAGCCTTCCATACCAAAATACCATTGTCAAATTTGTAAAATTCTGTTCATCAGTTTATGAGAAGTCTTAAAAGTTTCTTTTCTTCTGTTTTTAGCAATGGTGGCTATATTTAATGGCAGATCAGCATTTGTGTCATTTTAACATGACCTTCATGACAGGTTGCTTGCTGTCAAATTTGGTAAACTTCTGTTGAGTGGTTGTTTAGAAGTTGTGTACAGTTTTCTTCTATTTTCATTAATGAGAATATTACTGGATTAAGGATCAGTATCCATCAAACAGATCTGGCTGATCCTAATGCAAGAATGCTTCATGTAAAATCAAGAGCAAAATGGTCAATCAGTTTCTGGGAAGAAGTTGTCAATAACAACTGTGAATGAACAATGAACACTCATGGATGAAAGAACCTTAACAAAAAGTTCACTTGGTCTTACAAACAAGTGAGCTAATAACAAAACCTGATTAAAAGTCTTTAAAAAAGCTCAATTTAATTTCTTTTTTTGATGATGAATGTTTAAAATTGAGAATGGTAAGATTTTGTTTCGACTACCATGCTTTGCATTCTTCTGAATCTGCAGGAATGTGAGGTATATGCATCCTTTTTACATATCAGTTACGGACTACATATTTTTATGTATCACTTATGAGGTATGTGCTTTCACAAATCAGTTATGGGTTATGCTTTTAAACAGACTAGTCATATGAATGACTTACAAAAGCTTGCCAGTGTTGTAATATTAGGATTATGTTGCATGTTTGAAGTAAACTTGTAATATTAGGATTGCACTGAGTGTCTGCAGTAAATTGTTGTAATATTAGAATTACGTCAGGTGTTTGCAGTAAATTGTTGTAATATTAGAATTATGTCAGGTGTTTGCAATAAATTGTTGTAATATTAGAATGTCAGGTGTTTGCAGTAAACTGTTGTAATATTAGAATTATGTCAGGTGTTTGCAGTAAGCTATGAGGATTGAGGCAGGCATTTGCAGTTAACTGTTTTGCTGTTCATGGATTTCATGGATTCACTCACCCATTCAGGCATGTCCTAAATAATATTACTTGCCCAGAATGAACTACTGTTCAACCAGCTGTAAAAGTTGACGGTGTTAATTACCTAAATTTGATCCTGTGAAATGTCTTCCAGGGCTTATTTTGTTGCATCTGAACATCAGTACTTATAAAGTTCAGTCTGCTCTCCCTCTGGTAAGCATTTGTTTACTTACGAGTAAAGCATATGTAAAAGCTTGATCAAAATGACTAGAAAACAAACTTCCAGTAGAAAGCAGACATGCAATGGAAAAAGTCAACAATATTTGCAACAGAACATACCTTTTATTAAAGAGAAACCCTGACTGAGCATTCCCCCTGGGTGAATGATTGGAAAATTCATGTAAATGCCAGAAATTTCTATTTGTGACTTTGAGTTCAGAGAACTTTCAAGATCTTATGACATTATTATGTTAGTGGTTACTATCATAAATATTATGTCAAATTCCACTGACACATCACCAATAAAACTAAATATGCAACAGTACAGCCACTGATACATATAAGCAAATCTAAAAGTACCATCATCCAATTATCCCCTAGTTACTCTCTCATCCAAGTCAAATAGTTTCCTGAAGTTTCTGGTTACATCTACCACAAGGCGAACCTCATGTCAACACCTTAGTCATTGTGAGCGCTTTTTACTTCTACCTCAAGGACAACTTCATGTCAACAATTTAATCACTATTAGTGCTTGTAACCTCTACCTCAAGGACAAACTCATGTCAACACCTTAGTCATTGTGACAGCTTTTTACCTCAACCTCAAGGACAACCTCATGTCAACACCTTAGTCATTGTGAGTGCTTTTTACCTCAACCTCAAGGACAACCTCATGTCAACACCTTAGTCACTGTGAATGCTTTGCACTGACTAATATATTCGGCCATCATATTCATTTTTATACAAACAACTGTTGTGCAATTTAGACATTTAATGATTGGCTGGTGAATCTGTATCAGATTAATGGTAACAATATCCGAGGCACATTAAAATCTTTTTTGTGATACCTGGTGTCTATTGTGGCACATCAAATCTCTATTTTTAGTGACAAGTAGTTTCTACTGTGTGCAAATTCTGCAATGAAACACTGCAAATGTCCTTTAAAGTAAAAGAAGTATTATTTAAAACTGACGTTACATCTAATGGTGATTGACTGAAAAGGAGTATTATCTAAAATTGACCTAACAGCTAATGGTGATTCACTGCAAAGACGCATTATCTAAAAGTGAACTTACAGCTAATGGTAATTTATGGCAAAGGAGTATTATCTAAAACTGACCTAACAGCTAAAGGTGATTTATAGCAAAGAAGCATTATCTAAAACTGACCTCACAGCTAATGGCAATTTACTGTAAAGAAGTATTATCTAAAACTGACCTTAAGCTAAAGGTGATTTACTGCAACACAGTATTATCTAAAACTGACCTGACAGCTAATGGTGATATACTGCAAAGTAGTATTATCTAAAACCGATCTCATAGGTAATGGCAATTTAAGACAAAGAATTATTATCTAAAATTTACCTTATACCTAAGCATGATTTACTGAAAAGAAGTTTTACCTAAAACTGACTTTACAGCTAATGGAAATTTATGGCAAAGAAGTATTATCCAAAACTTACCTTATAGCTTAGGATGATTTACTGAAAAGAAGTTTTAACCTAAAACTTACTTTACAGCTAATGGCAATTTACTGCAAAGAAGTACTATCTAAAACTGACCTTGCAGCTAATCATGATTTAAGGCAAAGAATTTTTTAAACTGAACGCCACTCTATACCAAGAGGCTTCTGTCAAATTTGATCTGATTCTGCTGAGATGCTTTTGCAAAAGCAGTCATTTAAAGATTTTTCTATTTTTATAAAGTGGTGGCCATATTTGATAGGTCAGCATCATTTATACAAATTTTTGAAGTCCTCTATAATTGGGTTCTTTCTGCGAAATTCAGTCAAATTCTGCTGAGCAGTTTTTGAGAATGGCAAGGTCTTTATGTTTTTGGGTATTAAATAGTGGATTGATATGATCTACACATATTTTGAAAACCCTCTATGAATGAATATTTTGGGTCAAATGGCAGATCAGCATCATTTTTACAAATCTGAAAACCCTCTATTCCTAATGTTTTGTATCGAATGGCAGATTGACATCAAGTGTACAAATTTGAAAATCCTCTATACCTGAATGTTTTGTATCAAATGGCAGATTGGCATTAACTGTACAAATTTGAAAATCCTCTATACCTGAATGTTTTGTATCAAATGGCAGATTGGCATCAACTGTACAAATATGAAAATCCTCTATACCCAAATGTTTTGTATCAAATGGCAGATTGGCATTAACTGTACAAATTTGAAAATCCTCCATACCTGAATGTTTTGTGTCAAATGGCAGATTGGCATCAACTGTACAAATTTGAAAACCTTCTACAACTGAACGTCTTGTGTCAAATTTGCTCAAATTCTTTTGAGTAGTTTATATGAAGCTGTTACAAGGATTTTATACTTTTAGAATTGGTGGTCATATCTAGGTGTGGACTGAATGGGTGGTAGTTCTCATGCTATTACCACACCTCCAGGACAATCTCAACAACTTAGTAACACAGAATGTTATATTTTGCTGTACAATCATCGTAGCACTGAAACTTTCAATCGAGTCAATGAACAAAAGTTTTTTTTGGGTTTAGTTAAAAGCAAAAAACAAAAAAACAAATCAATACTGACAGTGGGGAATATTCCCAAATTATTAAACACATCATCAACTAGCAGCATTAGTTTCTATAGGTCCATCATCTATTTTGTTTGTTTGGCATAAAATAAATGTTAGCATAGAAAAAGAAATGTAAACAACTGCTTTTCTTGCTAAAAACTGTATGCTAATACTGTATCACTTATAGTATACCAGTCTCTCTGTGAAAAATATCTTTCCAGGGGCATGCCCCTCTTACCAAAAGAGGCCCCTGTTCCTTGGGTGGGGGCTGATGCTTGTGACTTTGTTGTGGCAGCAGAACCAGTGAAGTTAAAGCCTTGGCCAGTACTAAACTTGCTGGTGAAATTAAATGTTCCAATTGAAGTTGCAGTTGCACTGTTGGCGGTGGTCCCTGTTAAGGCTGGTTCTGCTGGAAATTGATTATCAATTAGCAAGTTATTGTAGGGCAGAGGCCATAAAATCTAGTGGATTTGGATCAAGTGGGTATTAATATTCTTCTAATTATTGCAGTTTTTGTGGATTGTGTGATATCATAATACAGAATGAACATGTGTGAATGTTTGAATTTGGCTATGTTTGAATATAATGAAGAGAAAATACTAAATTTTAAATATTTAATCAAATACCAATATGGCTACCTATATGTATTTAAAAGACATGCAAAAGTCCTAAAAGAATCATCTGTATAGAATAAGTATATCTGGGGCACCATATGCCAATTTTTAAAAGGTATATGCATAAAATCCCTCTCTTATGTTGAATGAAGTGAACAAGCCAGTTATATGGTGGAAGAGTACTGATCTACTAATCGGATTAGAAGCTGACATTTCAAACTTTGGTGATATTACTTAGAATTTAAATTAATGATTTGTGAAATTCTGCAGAAAACTCTAAAACACAGTACTCTGTTAAAATGTAATAAAATACAGTTCTCTGTTGTAACATATAATAAAATACAGTTCTCTGTTGTAGCATATAATAAAATACAATACTCTGTTGTAATATATAATAAATTACAGTACTCTTTTGTAATATATAATAACAGCAAAATCTAGGTTAATTATAAATTATATGATACATATATTTGCAGATAAAAGGTGGTTGAAGTTGTTAAAATTATATAAGAATCTCAAACAAGAAATTTCAAACTCAATTTTGGGAGTATAAAGGTAAACGGTGTAAAGATTGTTATACATGCATATAATTACAGAACATTAATTTTGAAAAATATATATATTTACAAAGTTATGAATTTACATTGTGACATCACAAGTCAGTATGCATGATGGACAATTTTACATCTGCATGATCAAATTAATTCAAAATGTACCTGAATGTAGTCTGTGCCCTTTGTCTCTTATTTTGCATGGGCAATAGTCATCTTCGCTAGCCAAGGTTCCAATAACCCTATCTACACCTTGGCATATAGAGCAGATATTTCTGTGCTTCACATGTGAATTTCATTGGATGCAGTCGCAAGCCAATCAAATTAAGCTGTTCAAATTTGAACACTGTTCCTACGTGATCAAGACAAGGGGAGCACACAACTTGAATGGACTGATAAATAAACAATTTTCCAGTGTCATCCATGTTTGCAAAAATACCTTTTACTCAAATACACCTGTAAAGGCTTCCCTCTGGTACACAGTCATATTTTCAAGGTTAAACTTGCAAAGTATCCTTTTTAGGTCAATTGCAACCCCCGTTTTCGGCAGATATACAATGCACCATGCTACTGGTTAGTTGGCATTATATACTAAGGGAGACAACACATGAAATCCTTGAGGCTCTTTTGTATTTTATTGATATTTATTAATCTGAGACAAAAAAAAGTACTTGAGTAATGCAGTTAATTGGTTTTTCTTTGCATGATTGGAACTTTAGCTCCGAAGTAAATAATTTCATCCTTACCTCCTGATGATGCCATTTTAGCTGTAAAATTGAATCCTTGGTTACTCTGAGATGCGAAATTGAATGGAGAACTATCTGTGGAAGCCATACCAAATAATGGAATCTTGGTTGTGGTTGTCCCACTCCCTCCACTTGTTGTGGGGTTGAAGTTATAACCAGCAGAAAAAGGTTGTTTGAATGATTGCTCTGTTGTACCACTAGCTGTTGTTGGCATGTTTAAGAACGAAGTCTGTCCTGTTCCAAAAACAGGTTTGGCTATTCCACTTGTACTGACATTTGTAGCTGAAGCAGTTGCTGAGCCGAAAAGAGTTGGACCAAACAGTGACTTAGAGGTAGCTGCGGCAGATGTGCCGGCTGCAGATGAAGCACCAAGATTTTGGAGTCCTCCACCAAATACTGCCTGTGCTGCTGATGGTTGAACTGAACCTGTGGTTTGTCCTACAAGAGCTGCTGTTCAGAAAAAATGGAAAAGTTTTATATTACAAAGTATAATTAAATTGTTCTTTTTCTTTTGAAATTATGATTCAAAGCAATCTGATTGGCCAAACCCTTATAAATTTTTGGGGTTCATACAAGTATGAACCCAATCTATTTTAAAGCCATGCCCACTACTTTTCTGTACATAATACTCACTGAGGACTGTATTTAGAATATTGGGTCACTCAAACTCAGACTTCTTACGTAAGATTTTAATTATGAACCAAACACTGGAACTTTTTTCAAATAAATGAGATATCTTTGCTAATGCTACAAGTCAAATACACTTTAAATGAATAAACATCGTCTACTTACATATCTTGATGGTACTGTCAGAAATTCATCAGTGTATGTATGTATTAATGTATGATATGAAATCTGTATACCATTACAATATGGAATTTAAAATTTGCTTTGTAGAAAAAAAAATAAAAGAAGAATAGAGAAATATAACCTTCATGTTAGGAGCACAAAGCTTAACCCAAATGTGCTTTGCAAACATTTTACATATGAGGTATTAGATAATATATAAAAGCCTGAATAGTCTTCTTACGTATGATTTTAATCATGAACCAAATACTTTACCTTTTTTCAAATAAATGAGATATCTTTGCTAATGCTACAAATTAAATACACTTTAAATGAATAGATAAACATTGTCTGCTTACATATCTTGATGTGAAGACATGACAGTACAACGTGAAATGGCATTTTGCAGGGTGATTTGTATACAGTCCTAAACATTGATGAGAATATTGAAAAATATTGTTTTGCCTGAGCACAACAAAACAGTCTTTGTCTACAATGATTTCTATCATGCAAGTATGGAGTTTGATTTTCTAAGTGGTGGCCTCGTCTTCAATTGAGAAGTGGGCGTGGCTTTCAAAAACAATGCTTTTCTCTGATTGGCTGTAGATTTACATAATGACTTCACTTCACTGTTCTGTATTATTGTGCTTTATGAATGAATTAAAAATATGATTAAATAAAAGAATGTTATTAAACTATATGTTTATTTAACTATTTATGCTGTTGAATTTAATTATAAGGATTGATTATTTTTTTTAAATGAACAAAGTATGAACCAAAAAAATGCGGTGCAAACTTTGTTAAACCACTTTGTGGTTTATATAGTTTGCAAAGCATTTTTGGGGGTTCATACTTCATTGAATTTTCAAAAATAAACAGTCAATCCTTAAATGTTCTGCAAGCACCCTTACAATTTTCATCAAGTCTGGATTTAACCAACTTTGTTCAAGTACAGGTTGTACATGGGTGATGAAAAAGACATCACATCAATGCAGTGAATAAAGGGGGTGGGAGGAAGGAAAGTTGGACATATTTGCTCTCTCAGTGTTTTTCATGATGGTGATACAAACAGAAGCGTGTACATCATGAATAATCGAAACTCAGTTATACAGGTCCAAAGTTTTTCTTCAAGCTTTCAACTGTTTCTGGCTGTTTCATACATCAGGAATGAAACATGACACTAGGTATCTGCTTAAATTACTGTGGTTTAACAATATAATGGGACATAGTATGTACCAGAATTTATGTGATGCTTTTCTGTATAACTAATTTTATATTATGACAATAAGTAGTGTTCTATTTCAGGCCTGCCAATCCTACCAAGGCCTTCTCAGTAAGACTGTCAATTTTTTTTCAGTAAGTTGAACCTGTTTTCAGTAAAGTGTAACAAAATATCATGTGCTACTATTGTCAATCTGGAAGACATGCATTGAAAAGTCTAGATGTGTGATTCAGGACTGATGCAGTGATTGTAACATGTTCAACTCAAAAGTTTGTATAGTTTGTTTGAACCTTAATTACTTGCAGTAAAGTTTCACAAACTGCAATTCCAAACCCTATGGAGCTGAATGGCTTCTTGATATCTCTCAACTTTATGTAAAAAAAATTAAATCTCTACATCTCCCCACCCCACCATGTGACATACTCAAATCAACATGAGTCCACTAAACATAATTGTTCCTTTCCTGCTTTTTTTCCCCCAAGAATCTAAATACTCCACTTCATTTGTCTGTACTATTAAAACATTTTAAGAGGTTTATTGTCCCTTTATTTTGGACCTGTCATTTGTTGGACACAATTTGTACAATAAAAAATAAAAACATGAAACAAAAATAAAAAATAACAATAAAAAAACAACAAAACTTCACCATGCAGACAATTTTATCACAAAATATGTGCAGTTTAAAGCATCTAAGGTATTATGGTAAAGTTAGTCTGGCTCCCTGACTAAATCCACTGAATCAAACACAGACATGATACTATCTGGATTTTACCGCATACAATCATATTTTTGTAATTTGTCCTTTTATTCTTTAAGTCCTTATTTAAAACGTCATTTCTGTAAAACTTACCGCAAAACTCCTACAGCTGGCAGGTCTGCTATTGCTGAGAACTCATTTTACTGCTTTCTACAAATTTCTTTGCCATATATACTTGCTTACATGTGCAACTGCAAACTGCACAGACCCAGATCTGCTGTTGCATAATGCCTAGCAGATCTTGATCCATGCAGTTGTTAGGAGTAATCAGTGGAACAAAGAACACAGACCCTGATCTGCAGGCACATAATGAGATGGCAGATCAGGGTCTATGTTGTTTGGAGTTGGATTTGACTTGTAAGCGAATATGTACACTGGAAGATCATGAGATGGCAGATAAGGGTCCATGTTATTTGACTTGTTAATAAGTATATATAGCTGTCTCAATGTAGAACACCATATAATGTATACATGTAAATCACAACATTTTAGTAAGCATAAATAGTTTCATGAATTAAGAAAAAAAAAGTAGTTTTGTAAGATCTGATTCAACATAGCTATACAAGTGTAGTTAGCAACCAAATAAAAAATATTTTATGTATCACAAACGTACTAAATTTTAATTTTTGTGAAAATTTCATGGCAGTAATTACTAACCCTGTTCTGTACGCACACCTGCAGGCTGTAGTGGTTCAGGTGGCACTGTTATCTTTGGTGCCTCAGGATGGCTGTAGATCATGTGGTAGGGAATCAGAAGGCCATCTGTTGTTAGGACTATCAGGATTGGACTGGCAGGATGTACCTTGTTGTCTCCTGAAAGATTAAGAAATCATTAGGGAATGGAAGATTCTATTACTAACATTAGAGAATGGAGGATTTCATTACCGAGGGCATGGATGATTTCATTACTGACATTAGGGAATGGATGAGTCCATTACTAACATTAGGGAATGGATGATTTTATTACTGACAGCTCCAACATGACAATCAACCTTAGAAAGCATCTCCATCAAGATTTGCAAAGGCTACTGAACCAACAATTCTGGACATTCCCGATTTTCTTATTTTGTTGAAATTAAATATTTAACAAGTCAAACAAAATAAAATAGTTAAAATGATTGTTAACACCAAGCAAATGATTTGGAAATCAAACTCATTCAAGGTTTTATCAATCTGAAGTCACAGACCAGATATGGCTGAAATTATCTTGCAAAAACTAGTCAGGTATGCAAGCAGTTATGGGCATAATTCTTTCAAGCGAGAATAAACCCAATTACAACACATGTAAGTTTACAAGACAATGTTCATACCAAATAACATCTTGAGTTATGCTGGTTGCACGCAACAGCCCTTACGAAGATATGAAGATAACTGTCATGGGCCATAACTGATGAGACAAACCCATAACAAGCACATCTTAGGCTTTGGGACAATGTACAAATCAAATTCCACCAGCATATGTCATATGATTCCTTGATCTTTGCTGGTTACAAGTATATGCTATATTGAAGAATTTATATTGACTGAAAATAGGCAATAATTTCAGAAAAAAGAGACCTGAAATAACAAAACATTTAAAACCCATCTACCAGTAACTGGCGATTCACCTACCACACTGCATTCAATTACCTGTTAAGGGTTACAGAGACATGCTTGTTACAAGCAATACTCCAAGTGAAGACAGAAGTAAATTGTCAAGGGTCATAACTCTATGCAAATAGAAGACAAAACCAATAAAAAATCACATTTTCAGCTATGAGACAGTGTACAAACACAATTCCATAAAATTCGTTCAATGGATCCAGAGCTATGCTGGTTACAAGGATATGTTGTACTTAAGATTTATGACTGAATGAAAAATAGGCTAAACCTGTCAAACTAAGATCATAAAAGACAAAACATGTAAAAGGCATATCTACATGTAACAGGGAATTCACCTACCATATGGCATCCAATTATCTATACAGGTTGCAGATATATGCTCGTTCCAAGCAACATTACACGTGAAGATATAAAGTAACTATCAAGGTACAGAACTATTTAAAACAGAGTTGAAGAGCCAGAAGATGTTCAACAGTTACAGAGTTATGGGTGCACTCTACAGATATGATAAACTTTTAAGAGAGTGGCGGGTGAAAGGTGAAGTTAACATCTGCAACATGCACAATGGAGAGAATGTTGATATACCTCTATGTTACTTCATGTACTGTGGCTGAAATTTCTTTGGATATTGTAATTGTGGAAACTGTACATGATCTAAACACACTGCTAACTAAAATGACTGCTCCTTTGTGCTCTAAAAATCAGCCTGAATTAGTCTAAAGTACACTATCTTTAGCAGTTATTAAAATAGGGAAAATGAATTTTGCCAGAGTAGACAATACCAGCTTCTGAAAGTGCAATAAATGAATTACCAAATATATAAAATGTAAAAAAAAGTTATAGGTTCTTTTGTTTTCTTTTTACAATTTGCCTCTGAAATCCAGGAAGTGAAAATAACCAAGCAGAGCTAGCATTTTTTGAGAGGTGCACATCCGTATTAAGCCAAGCTGTATACTCTATAACCCATATTACACCCATCAATCATATACCAAAATAATGGGAATCAAAGAATCTTTGAACAATGCCTAAGATATACAAGGTCTTTTTACAACCACTGAGGAACCCCAGGGAAATTCTTTTTCTTTAAAATTTTAACCCTATGCAAAATATGAAACTGGTGAGCACCACCTATACTGGTTACAAGGATCTGTTCCAGCAGAAATGTAATACTGATGAAAAAGGGCAATAACTCCATCAAAACTATACCCCAAAAGATGAAATCTTGAAGAAGCACACCAACATGTACAAAAAAACAATTCACATACCAAATGTCATCTAATTCTGTTTAAGAATTTCAGAGCTAAGCTGGTGACATGAAGTGTGAATAAACAGACAGACAGACCAACGGAAAAGGTGATTATTACAGGACTCTTGCATCTCAGTGAGGGACCCAAAAATCCATTAAATGGTTTATGAAATAAAAAGTGAATGAAGAAACTTTAATCATAACTCAGCACAAACAGAACACACTAACTTAATAATAATCATCTCAAGTCTAGGAAACATAAACATGTGAAAAAACTTCAACCACAATCTTAAAGCAACCTTTATGACTATGACCATGGCCCTAGATCATACAAGCAACTTTTATGACTATGACCATGGCCCCAGATCATACAAGCAACTTTTATGACTCTGACCATGGCCCCAGATCATGCAAGCAACTTTTCTATGACTATGACCATGGCCCCAGATCATGCAAGCAACTTTTCTATGATTATGACCATGGCCCCAGATCATACAAGCAACTTTTCTATGACTATTACATGGTCCCACATCATGCAAGCAACTTATCTATGATTATGACCATGGCCCCAGATCATACAAGCAACTTTTCTATGACTATTACATGGTCCCACATCATGCAAGCAACTTTTCTATGACTATGACCATGGCCCCAGATCATGCAAGCAACTTTTCTATGATTACAACCATAGCCCCAGATCATACAAGCAACTTTTCTATGACTATGACATGGCCCCAGATCATACAAGCAACTTTTATGACTATGACCTTGGCCCCAGATCATACAAGCAACTTTTCTATGACTATGACATGGCCCCAGATCATACAAACAACTTTTATGACTATGACCATGGGCCCAGATCATACAAGCAACTCTTTTCTATGATACTTACATGGCCCCAGATCATACAACCAACTTTTATGACTATGAACATGGCCCCAGATCATACAAGCAACTTTTCTATGACTATGACATGGCCCCAGATCATACAAGCAACTTTTATGACTATGACCATGGCCCTAGGTCATACAAGCAACTTTTCTATGATTATGACATGGCCCCAGATCATACAAGCAACTTTTATGACTATGACCATGGGCCCAGATCAAACAAGCAACTCTTTTCTATGATAATTACATGGCCCCAGATCATACAAGCAACTTTTATGACTATGACCATGGCCCCAGATCATACAAGCAACTTTTCTATGACTATTACATGGCCCCAGATCATACAAGCAACTTTTATGACTATGACCATGGCCCCAGATCAAACAACCAACTTTTTTCTATGATAATTACATGGCCCTAGATCATACAAGCAACTTTTCTATGACTATGAACATGGCCCCAGATCTTAAAGGCAACTTTTCTATGGCTCCAGGTCATACAAGCAACTTTTCTATCACTATGACCATGCCCCCATATCATAAAAGCAAGCCAGTATGTAACAGAATGAACTGTATTAGATACATAATAATTCATTTTATTTATGAACAAAATCCATCAAAAGGTTTAGGGAATACTAGCAATGAAAAACTTCAGCCAAAACCTTACCACATATTTTATGACTGTGACTTTGACACAAAGGTCAACATGGCAAGCAAGGTCTCAGATTACAATAATTCATGCTAAATACAACGAGAATCTATCAAGGGGTTTAGGAAATTTATGAAATGTAAAACTTTAGCCAAAACAGAATTCTGAAACTGTTGATGCCACAGATGCTAGCAGAATAATGACTGCTATGTCTTACTTTCACACTAAAAATAACTCAACAAAAACTATAAAACAAAGTTGCTTTAGCTTCTTCAATCAAATTCTTGACCATTATCTTTCATGCACAGAAATGTATGTTCTGGTGAGTGACTTTTGATTGTGCCAAAATAGTGGTGTTGATTTATAAACAGATAAAAAAAATGGTTCAGCTCTTTTTACAAAAAAAGTGATTTAAAGACAACAATATTTCATGATAGGTTAGCATCATCTGTAAACTTGACAACCCTTTATCCCAGAATTCAAGGAATTTTCAATGCTGCATGAACCATAAAATATTAAAATAGCGTTTGCTTACAGAAGACAATTGACAATGCATGCTGGATGTAGGGCCTTCATGCCAAGATTCTTTCTGTCAAATCATGTCAAAATTCTACTGAGCAGTTTTTCTAGAATAAAAACTGTTTTAAGATTTCCAATTTTTCATAGAATCAGTCATATATGAAGGTAGAGTGTTATCAATTTGTACAAGCCTGAAAGCTCTTCAAGCTAAGATTATTACTGTTAAATTTTTCTGCTCAGTGGATGTTCATAGGTCTTTCTAGTTTTAGTAATGGTGCCATATTTAATGGTAGATCAGCAATATATCATTTAAAAAACTCAAGCATCAAGGCCAGGATGCTTTCTATCAAAGTTGGTCAAATCTGTTGAGTGTTTATAAGGAGAAATACTTTAAAGGTTTTTCAATATTTAATAATGGCAGCCATGGCTGATGGCACAACAGCATCATTTTTAAAAAAAAATTAAAGTTCTTTATGCCATGATGCTATCTGCCCAATTTGGCTGAAACTGGTTTTAAGGTTCTTGAGATGTTGAAAATAGTAATGGATGATGGACAGTTGTCTGACGCAAGACAAAAGATGCAAAGAATGGCCATCTTGAATACAGTAAAAACTGTCATGAGCGACCTCTGCTATGAGCGACCACCTGTCATATCCAACCACAATCGTAATGCACGGATCGATTTTCTTATATAAACACTGTTATGAGCGACCACCTGCTGAACGCGACCAGTGACTGCGATGTCTTGGCAAAATATGCATTTCGACACTGCTATGAACAACTGCATCGCAAAAATGAGGATAAACTCCACTGACCCTTATTTAATACTTGTAATAACCACTCATACCATTCTAAATAAAAACAAAAAAAAATTTAAAAATATAGGCTGGCTACCAATGTCTGAATATTTTAGATATGTTTATAGTGTTTTATAGTTTCTGTTGTAAACCAGTATATGTAGGTTATTTCCTAGTCTGGTTCCCTGCTTCGTATGCTCCCTACATTGTTCGCCGCTATTCGTATAGGGAGCATACAAAGCAGGGAACCAGACTAATTATTCCCACACTTAGCCTGCTTCCCAGCCTTAATCGCAGGACCTGACATCAATGTGAACGACCGTATCGCGAGAACAGACGGACACCAATGACTTATATGCAATCAACTGTTACAACGACCACTTGATTAGTAACGATTGTTCTGATCAAAAACATGCATAAAAGGAATATTAAAAAAGGGATTGTTGCTACCGGTAATGGATGATACAGTCCGGAAACCAAGCTAATGTACATGTCACGAACTACCGTCGTGGTGCCAAAGTTAATGTAGTGGTCGCGTATATTGTTTGTCTTTAGAGTTAATCCGTATTGCCGGGGGTAAATAAGGTCATTGTCTATTAAACCAGCAAGAGAGAATCGTTTGTGGGATTCGATTGATAGTGTTCAAGACTTGTGATGTTTGTTGTTCCCCCCCCAAATGTTAAGTGATTACAGCCCAATCACAAAGCTGTCGTCTATTCAAGTTGGTGCGACCGGGTTACACACTTAGCTTACAGAGTTAATCCTAGTATGTCATCTTTGAATGAAGCCATTGACTTTTGTCTCTGAGTAAATGGTTCTGTTTCTGGATGAGATGATTGTTTCTTTTTATTTCATTAATTGTTAGATATGCAATGCACACGTATAGTTTTTTCATATTTTCCCACAGCAAAGTCAAAACCGTCTTTACGTTCGATATTACAACTGGGCACTAATAATTTTAACACCTAGAACCTTAATGATAATGGACGACCCTCCAACTAAAAAAGAGACAAATTTTAAGGCTGGAGAAAATAATTATTGTAACTGAAAGAAGTGAAAAAGAGCAGACCACTTGCAAAAAAGCGGTTTTGAATGTCGGTAAAACAAATTTGGGTTGTTATAAAGAAAAAGAAGTAATTCAGAAATGATTTCATATGCCAAAATATGTGATCTTTAGATGTAAATGTGATTTCATGTTTAATGACAGAAGTATATCTTTATTGCTATATAATTTTGTTTTTAGATGAATGCATACAATATTTTAGCAAGAAATATTAATAAAGAATAGAATATATGTACAGTGATTGTGGTTATTTTTCTTGAAATTGTTCTGAAACTGGACCTTGGAAACTGGTCTTTCTTGTACAAGCCTGCTATGAGAGACCACCTGTCTTGAGAGACCTCTTTTTGTTGGCAGAAGGGGGGTGTGTCTCTCATAACAGGTTTTACTCTATTTGGGCATCTTGAGTATTTGGGCATCTATATTTAACTTTGAGTGTTACCACTTGATGCAATGTAGAAACCAGGGGTCAAGCTAGACCTGAATTTTATGGAGAAGTGACTTCTCCTTTTGGACAGAACAGGGAGAAGAATCCCAGTATTCATATTTGTATTTAACATTGGATTTAAGCAATACTTTATTTTTAAGTAGAAAATTTTTAAATTATTTTGGCCATATGACTCTAAAAGAGAATAAAAGAAACCACATTGTAACACATTTCAACTGAGTAACCAGATTATATTATTGTAATTGCAAGTTGGTAAAAATGCTTAATCAACTACCCTTAACCATTTTTTTTTTTAAATTTTGTTTATACCTTCTAAAAGCTCACAATAATGGCACTTTTAAAGATTTCTAAACCCATTTGAAACAACCCCTGTACTATGTACATGGGGGCAAATGCACACGTGTCTTCAGATCACACTACACTGTTCCTCCTCATTTCTTTGTTGCTGATAAAACATTACTGTAACTATTTATACATAACATGCTAAAATTACAGACATGGCTCCTTTATAGTCGGAGCTAAACCCTTGTTTCCAATCAAATCAACACAGACACGAGTGCATCTATTTTTAGAAGGAGAGGTTTTCATAATGTAATCACTCACTTTAAATAGCTTCATTAAAACAGTCCATTGATAGGACTGCAAACTATGATTTATTCGTCTACGTACTTGTGGTAAATTTAGGCATTGGTTAAATAGTATCTGCTTTGTCGCTTTTTTTTCCATATTTTCACAAATACGAGTCAAGTAAGAAAACAACTTTGACCTTACAATGCTTCTCGCGAATTCCACAACATAGCATTGTCTGCCCTACATAACTGCATTTTAAAGTTAAATCTTAAATAACATAATATCTAGGCTTTGCTTTCTATGAATTATATGTATTTTTCTGAATATATCTGCCCGATGATTTATGAAAACAGACAATCTAATAAAGTGGTACTTCCCAGACACAGCGATGTCTGCCATTATTTCTCTGTTACTGGTTCACTTAAGTTTCAAACTAATTTTATGACGAAACAGTGTACAAGAGGCAGTTAAAATATCCAGATCACTGATTCTGATCTTAAAACACAAATTGCTATTTACATACTATTGTTAAATTTTCGAAACACAAGTTTGTATGTTTTTATCATCAAATGATATCATGCAGAAATCGGGCCATGATAGTTGCTATAACTTACTTGGGAAACAGTTAATGGTCGATCAGCTATCAAAACACATGCCTGTGAATGTGCAGGAGTTTGTTTGTCAGCGTAATTGTATCAAAACTAGGCCTAGCTACTGATGGCTTGATGAATACATTTCGCTACAACACAATACTAGAATTAACCTGGCTAAGGCGAGGGGGCATCTCAAAAAGTGTGGTTAGTCAACATACCTCTAAAAAGATTCACAGGGCAAAGTCGATTTTGATTTCCTAATAGAAGATGGTGAAGTTTACATTTTTTAGGCGACTTAGTCGCCCACTTCACCTGGTAGCATGACCCCTGAGAATCTCACTATTTATGATAATGGCTTACCCATCCTCAATGTATTGAGACTCCATTCAAGCATTCAAACCCTAAAAACATGATGATACTTAAGAAGGGCATGCTGAATACAATACTTAGAAACAGAAGTATCTGAATATTGGTATATGAAACTTTTCTGGAAAACAAAAACTGTCTCATGAAAGTCAAAATTCTGAACTTAACCAGTTATGTCATAATATGATATATTATAATATTTTACCAATAGGTATTTCCCTCTGTGAGGTGAAGTCGACAGCAAGACCTTTTGGATAACTGTCATTAAAGTCATCTGCCACAGGACATTCAGCTCTTGCGGAGTCCTCAAAATACCAGTGATCCCATTTTTGCTACAAAACAGTGTTAATTTCTGTGACAAAATTCTTATAAGGTTCATAAAGTCATGCATAAAAATTTCTTTCAAAATTCTTGAACAAAATTCTCATAATTTCACTTGTATAGTTTATCTGTTCATACAAATATATGTGTAATAGTAGAGGATAAAATATATCCAATCATAACATTAGAGTTTATGCTATAAAAATATGCACTAAATAATTGAATTACTCAGATTTCATGAATTTACAAAATTAAATGGTAAACATCTTTATAAGCATTTTCTAAATTTTGCATGCAAGTCTAACTGCTAATAAATCAGTGCTCCAACTTGACAGGAACCATTACCCTTAATGCCATCCTTTCTACACTCAATGGTCACCCTCTGTACCTACTTTACCTCTGTCTCTCCTGATCACTTAAGGCACCTCTCAAAGATTGTTATCTTCTATTTACTCCATTTATTTTTATATTTATGTAATCATGATAAATGCATGAATTTGTTTTTATGTTTCTAGTTCCAACAAGATAAAATTCTTAAATGTATCAGCAAGCATATTTATCACAAAACAATGCCCCTTTGTTCCCAAATTCCTTCTTTCAATAAAAGTTCCTCAATCACTAAAGGTGCCTCTCTAGCCCTCTTCTCTGTAAGAAATTCGTAACTAAAGCATACTGACACATGCTATCAAATTAAAGTACAAATATAAGAAATCATTAGAACACACTGTAAGCAGTTTATGGCAAACAAAAATACTACCTTGTCATCAAGATGTTTTCCTATGACACCAATCTCAGCTGCATTGCTTGATGCTAGCAATAAAACATCCCTATTAGAAAAAAAGAAACAATAAACTTTATTGATCTATAATTGGACAACTGTTGCTATATAATGAATAAGATTAGAAAAGGAAAACAAACACATGCATGTCACCAGCCTCAGTATGCAAATGACCCTGGTATTCTTAAATTAATATTTTCAAACAGAATGTATTGAAGTTTAATACATTCTTTCCATAACTCAACAGATTCTGTATTTACATCTTATCTTGTTTGTACAAGCTAGTCAACCACTACAACAAGAGGCCTAAGTGGATCTGACATCACTCACCTAATTTACACAACAGCAGACCATTTCACAAAACAGGCTTATGAAGTACTGTAAAGAACACAATCATTGTCAATGATCTCACAAACTTTATATCAAGTTGATTTTACCTAGTTTACTATATCCTGATAAAAAGTCTGTCAAAGACACACTTATTATGCAGACTCTGGTTCATAATCAAAGTGATCCAAAATATATATAAACCAATTTCAGACATTCTATAACAATTGGATCAGAAATATATTGTCTAGATCTACAATGGTAACAAGAACAGCCAATCAAATGCAAGATATCTGAAAGATAAGCATAGATCTCAGTTATTACAGAACTTGTCTGCAACAATGGTAATACAACTAATCTACCAAGGTAAAGCAAAATCAGACTGGAATTTGGTCTTTAGAGTGGTAACAAATGTAGCCAATCAGATACAAAATCACCCATTAATATGTACAGATGTTGCTCATAATAAAAATGAGCCAATATCTTGATATGATAAAACTATTTAACAAATCTGATCAAAATCTGATTACAATTATAACTGCCAATGTACTATCTCACCCAATCTGATGCAAGGTCACATCATTACCATGCATTAATTTCACTCGTAATAAAAAGCATCCTACATCTTGATGATATAAGCCTACTAAGTCTGATTAAATTCAGGTCAGAAATACAGCTTCTTTAGTGGTAAAAAGCTCAGCCAATGATGTGCCTATTAATATGCATCAATCATGCTCTGACATAATAAAACACATTATATACTGTACTATCACAAATTTTTGTTGGGTACCAATTTACATGGATTTCACTGTTGGCCCAAACCACAAATTTAGAAACACAATGAAAATTTAACTACAGTTAATAAAGACCTAACACCACCACACAAACACACATTTTCTAACTGTGCTTAATTCCTCAAAATCACAAATCTATTTGAGAGACCGACATCATTAATGTAACCTGGTAATAAAATATTTGCTTTTACATATATTTGTTTTATTTTCACCCTTTGAGAAAAAAAATTACAAAGCATTTTGTTTTGGTTCAATGCACACATGTCTGGTAAACTTAATGTCCACTTTTTGCCTTAAATTGACATAAATTAAAACAGAAATGAGAAAAGCGCATAAAGTATTCAAATACTAGTGTTACCAAAAATGAAAGAATAAATGATGCTTGTATGCAATAATTAGATTTAAAACTTATTCAAATCAATTCTTCATTGAAGTGAAGCTGTTGTCCAAAGATTTGAATCCTTGCAAAAGCATGTTTCACTTTATGCATATGTGCTTAATTCCTATGAACTCAAATACAAGAACTATGGCTCAAAGCAGAAAGTACAATCAAAGCTCTATGTGTACATGAACTACTGCAGAGTACTGAAACTCATACTTCACTGATTTTCTGACAAAACCACTAAATCAACATTGTGTCAATCATGACTACTGCAGTCACAAATGTTTGTCAGCTGAATAATACTGAAATTCTTCAATAATTAAAATAAGTTCATCATTCTCAAAGCAATAAATAGTTTGGTCCAATCTTTCACAAATGTTCACATGAGCTGCAATTATCCCTACTGCATAAATCAGCTGGATTGATAAAGTTTTAAATAATGTTTAGTGGCTAAAGTTGACTCATACATGAGGCAAGCTCAAACAAAGGAGTGATTCCATTATTTTTCAATTCAGTAAGCATCTGTACACTCTGATGGCCTCATAAAATGTTGACACTGCTTGATAGAAGAATCAAGCAAGGAGCAGCTGGTCACGTGTTTGATTGACATGTAGAAAAATGACATTATCTTAAGTCAAACTGTACCCTTCTTAAGCTATAGTCAGAAAGTTATTGATGGTGCAACTTTATTGACAGTTTCAAGGAAGAGATCATACACATGTACTTTAATAACCAATTAGCTTAGTTTTGTTGGCTGCATTGGCTCCTTCTGATGCTGAATTACAAGTGAATGATCTTGAAAGCTGTTTGATTCATGCTTATACAAGTCTAGGTACCAGTAAATTTGTAACTATTACTTTTTTTCCAAAACCAAACTTGGTTCTTTGTTTTCTTTCTTTATTTAAACAACAATATTTGATATTTCTTTGTTACAATAGAGTGAGCATTGTTTAAATGACTCAGCATGGTGCTTTTGAAGGAAAAAAATTAGTGCCAGCCAAATCTTTTATGTGTCCAACATAACTACAATCTGTTGTTTCCGTAAATTCTAGCTAAGACACAAAGATACATTTTAGAGATGTCATGATAATCCAAATAATTATAACTATTGGACCTGAATTTTCATATGTCATCTTGCGTTCGACAATGAATCTGAGAATGATGATGACAAAGAGGAACTTGAGGGATTTGATGTAATATACTGAACTCCATCAAGAAGGTGAATCTTAAAATGGCACTTTTAAAAGTTAATTCATAGAATCAGAAAGATATATTGTATTTTTAATACTGCCACTTTTTAGATTCACTATGCAAATGGCTGACTGTTGTTACACTATGAAAATGGAGTGAAATTTTCATGATTTTAAAATGTATCATAGCACATGCACGTTATATGGCAGAAGTATGTTTTCCCCCTCATTCTGAGCAGAAAAATGGGGTGTGGGTAATGCATACCAAAATACAGTAGTAACATACAGTTCCCCAGTATAAATTATAACAAATGAGATCCCTGGATTTGAATTTCTCCATCCCCACCAAAAGAAAAAAGGATTATTTCTATGTAAAGTACCACTGAGACTCTTATCCCAAAAGAAACATGAAAGACAGCAAAACATGTATCTTGTAAACATTTTTAAAATTCCAAATTTCTCAAAAAATCTGACTGAGAATAATGAATAGGAGCTGCAAGACTAGAGTCATGGAAAAAAAAAAATTGTGTCCAAGAAATTCAAATCAGTTTCAACTCTTAAAATTGCCTGATTCTAAAGAATATTCATATTTAAGTCAACAGAAGGTAGTAAAATCTATTATCTAAAATACATGGAAGATGTAGACTTTCTGAAAGAACTTACCAATTCTGAATAGCAATCATGAAATATTTCCTCTGCCTTTTATCTCCTGTGCCGTAACAAACATCATCAAAGCAATCATTTGTAGAAGCTGCATCTTTCTGTGAATAAAATTAGTGGACTATGCAGTGTAACTTTACAGTACAGGGTGTATACAAAACTATGTTGAACTAATCTTTGTGCTTATATACAGTGTGAAACAAATTATGTACAGTTTTTCAAATTCCTACTTTTTGAACCATTGAACTGAGCAAGGGACTTAACTCTTGAGACTGTTGATACAAAATGCTCTATGATACAAAATGCTTTATGATACTAACAGAACTTTATTTTAATCACACTAAAAATTGCCTACATTAAATGTAAACTTTCCAGAATATTTTTTAATACTGGGGTATACGAAACCAAGTAATCACATTTCTTTTTTTTGAACAAAATTCTTTGTCTTAATAAACATAATTATAAATAATCACCTTTCTGTTTTTAAAACTAAACTCTTTTTGTAAATAAGTGTAATTACAAAGTACAAACACTTACTGATCCCTTGATTAAGATAACCGTTGGCTGTATGTCTGGTTCAGCATTAGGAGGGATGTAAGCAACCAAAAACTGGTAGTTGGTCAGCCAGTGGACATCCAAAACTGAAGCAGACATTCATGCAAAACAATAATATGTGAAAATTCAGCTTATATGAAATGGTGATAAAAAGAAAAAAAAAATCAAAGGGACTGATGCTCTATTGGCCAATAAGAATGTCAGAGAATTCAAAATGGCAAATTTTTAAGTAAATTATTTTTCTCCAAGAACATTTACCCAATCACATTACATTAAGAATATTAGCCTGTTCACATTACATTAAGAATATTAGCCTGTTACCTAGTGCCTCCAGTCTTACTAAAAGATGAAAATCACCTTTTCTATTTCAACAGATAACTGCAATAACTCTTACCCATTACCTCCTCTTGGCACCGTCAGGTGTCACTAGTTGTTAGCTAAGTGAGATACTAACCAGGATGCTCACATGGCGAGGTGGTTGGGACGGTTTTTAAAGTAATGTGATTGGGTAAGTATTCTCGAAGAAACATAATTTACTTAAAAATTTGCTTTCTCTTTCAAATAAGTTCCCCAATCACATTACATTATGAAAATAAGTAATAGCTGGTGGGGATGTTGAGCATCCCACCTCTACCTTGGGTATCCTTCTAGGATTCCCCATATGAACGATAACCTGTTCTCTTAACTACATAAGCAACACAGCCTGGGGTCGCTTGACCTGTGATCCTAACATATGGTTAAGAAGATAAATACTGAAATCTTCTTACCTACAAAATTTCATTGGTGAATGAAGTGAAGAAAACAGACTGTTCTGATTGATCTATCTGGGGCTGATGGTTGTCTATGCTGCCACCAATGGACCTACCAGATTCAAGGTTTACCTCTGCAAAGCTAAATCTCTGTGATGAAGGCTTGAGCAGGCTGACTCTGAATGCCAGCCAAAAATAAGGTTACCGTCTCTCGCCAACAAAAGAGTTGTCATTCGCTCCCTCCCTTCCATAGACAGGTCAAGAGCAGCTGACATGCAAGATCCTGCACTCTCAAGCACTACTTGAAACGCACAGAGACAAGTTGTGGCACACACAAACTCTTCTCCCTCCCAGTGAAAGCTGGGAAGCTGAGTATCACCCCTCAAGCTCTTGCTTCATGGCTGAAGTGGGTTGCATGCTTTGCATACTCTTAAGTCTCACAAAATCAGATTCACCTCATGAAGATTACCACCTCCTGAGATTAGAGCCATGTCTGCAAGCTTAGCATTTGAACATAATGTTTTGATCCAAGATATAACAGAAGCTGTTGGGTGGCATGCAGAGTCAATCATCTTTCCCACCATGTGACAAACAGAAATCAACATGTCCACACAAGATCATTGCTGCCCTGCCAGCTTTTTTCCACAAAAATCTGAATATTCCCTTTTATTCATCTGTACTATTAAAACTTTTTAAGGGGGTTATGGTTGTTTTTGTCCTTACCTATCACTTGTAGTATGCCATTTGCAAATAAACAATAAGCAAAAGCTTGATCATGCAAACATTTTGCATCACAAAATATGTGCAGTTTAACGTATGTGAGGTACTCCTTTAAAGTCAGTCTGATCATTCAGATGGATCTGACTAGCAAAATATACCAACATATACGCTTTGACCACTGAAAAAATATGCTTTTGCTTGCTGTTCTTGCCAGTATCAACATACAACAAAGCAATTCAGGTTTGTATACATTTCGTCCAATTTCCTTTAATATGGTACCAGTGTGATCATTAAGATCAATGGGTACCTGGTAGACATTTAGTAAAGATTTTACAGCTCCTGTACTACAGCAGGAAGCATTGACAAATCTTTCCTTTTTCTACTGTAATTTCAATACATACACACACAAATGCACACACACACACACAGAGTTGTTGCTTTATGTTTTTTTCTCCCACAAAATAAAGCAGATCAAGAAATTGTAACAAAAGTTAACCTGCTTTATAACTAGGGTGTAATCAACAATTACATAACCTCAACTTTCACTAGTCTCCAGCAGTCATTATAAATATTATCATGCAGAAAATAAATTCAGACTTATTTTGGCCCCTTTTCTAAAAAAAAATTATTTTGCAGTCTTTTACTTTGTATTTGTACTTTAAATTATAAAAAAAATTTAACATTTTAACTTTTAATTGCCTCTATATAGCCATTTTCTCTGAGAATACCTACCCAATCACATGTTGGTAGGAATATTAGGCTGCTACCTCGCAAATCCAGCCCTACTAAAAGAAAAAGAAAAAAACATCTTTTTCTGTCTATTTCAAATAGACAAAGGGCAATAACTCTTACCCATTACCTCCACTTGGCACAGCAAATTGTTACTAGTTTTTAGCTAAGCGAGATACAAATGAGGATGCTCCCATGGTGGGATGGTTGGGAGGGTTTTTAAAGTAATGTGATTGGGTAAGTATTCTCGAAGAAACATAATTTACTTAAAAATTTGCTTTCTCCTTCGAATACATTCCCTAATCACATTACATTAGGAGAATAAGTAATAGAAGGAGGGGATGATAAGCATACAACCTCTACCTCATGTATCCTTCTAGCGAAAAATATCTGGGTTCCCCATGTGAACGATAACCCATTCTCCTAATTACACAGCAACACAGCCTGGGGTCACTTGACCTGTGATCCTAACATATATATGGTTAAGAAGATAAATACTGAAATCTTCTTACCTACAAAATTTCACTGGTGAATCCAGCGAAGAAAACAGGCTGTTCTCATTGATCTAGTTAAGTCTGGTGGCTATGCTACTGCCACTTGACCTACCAGACCACAGACAGGTCAAGAGCAGCAGACATGTAAGATCCCATTCCTACTCTCAAGCATTAATGGAAACACATAGAGACAAGTCAAGGCAAGCACAAACTCCTCTCACTCTTGGTGAAAGCCGGTAAACAGGATATCACCCCTCAAGCCCTTGCTTTATGGCTGAAGTAGGTTATATGCTCAGCATACTCTGAGGTCTCACAAGATCAGAATCACCTCATGAAGATTATGGCTCATGCGATTTGAGCCATCTCTGAAAGCTTCACATGCGAACGTAACATTTCAATCCGAGACATAACAGAGGCTGCTGACTGGCACGCAGATTCAATCATCTTTCCCACCATGTGACATACTCAAGTCAACATATTATGTCCACTAAACATAATTGTTGCCCTTCCTGCTTTTTCCACAAGAATCTGAATATTCCATTTCATTCATCTGTACTAGTAAAGCTTTTAAGGTTTCTTGTCCCTTTCGTCCTGACCTATCGCTATCAGATCAACAAGATGATGGGATAAATGTGTATGTAAAAAGTTTCATGGCAATCCTCCAAGTAGTTTAGCAGGAGTAGCTATAACTGACTTGAGCTAACTGATAGACAAATGAGCATTCCATAAGCTCTTCTTAAGAGCAGAAGTAAAATATAATGAGCTGATAAAAAATATTGTTGTTTTTGCATTATTTTTTTAACTGTTCATGAAATCTGTTTGAAAAGCTACTATCACTGTCCACCACTAGAAGCCTACTTTAGTAGGTGAAGGTCACAGGCTTTGAGTATCCTTGTAATGACAGCCAGCAGTATAAATATAATTCATGCATCAACAATAAAATGTTGAACTTAACACATACTACACTGCTATATAATTCACAGGCAGGCCTATTCACATGGAGTCATTTAGGTAACAGCGTTCCATTTATAGTACACTGCACAGTGTGTCTTTGGCACAAGCATATCAACAGCAAACACTGTAACAGATGCTACAACGGCTGCAAGATGAATATGTTCTTGTCAAGTATCCCCAATGATATCTGTCCTTACCTTTATATGCTGACTGTGGCAGGTCATTAGGTAAATCCCACTTCCTATTCTCATTCAGGTTCTGGTCATACTGCATAAGGGTTCCATCCTGTCTCCCCACCACCAGCTGTTTTCCTTTAGGGCTCCAACACACTGGAATAAACCAAATGTAAATCTGGTTTATTCTTACACAAGCAGACCCAAATTTAAACATCAGAGCATAACTAAAATACACCTTCTTATATGCTTTGCTCACAGGCAAGAAACATTTTACTTTTCAAATTCTGTAAGCTAAATTCCAATTCAAGCATTTTAGACATGTATTGTTGCCCAATTTAGCAGAAAAAAAAACATTCTCAAATTTTCTAGTTTTCAATTCCTGTATCAGCAGTAACACCACAACCTGTTATGCTGAAAAGAACATACTAAAATTTAAAATACTAAACCCCACTCTAACAAGCATTGTAATGACATAAATCTGGATATAACATGGTCACATCGCTGCTCCTGATTTTGTGTATTTAGGTGTTCCTTGTTCCCTGACACTATTCAAAACATCAGTCAAACCAACAAAACAAGATAAAAATTAATTCATATAAGTTTCAGAAGCTTGTAGCTCACGGATCATAATTAATGTTCTTATAAGGCAATGACTATTTTCATCATGGATGGCACTGTCATAATCCTGATTGCATCTAACAGAATCATTACTCTGTTTTGGCATTTTGTTTATTCCCACATGCACACACACTTATATACACATTAAAAAATATTAAACATGAAGGCTAAAAACACAAATATCAACTTGTTTATCACTGCTTTATCTCTCATGGGGTCAATTTTTCCAAACTAGATAGGCAGAACCTCAATGTAAATCTGACACTGGGTCAATACAGTTAACATGAAAAAAAAATAAACAGCTGACCTGTGACACAACTACATGAAATACATAATAATAAACACTTTTAGAAAGAACAGTGAAAATCAAAGACACCTGATGGCAGTTCAGATCATAGCTATGTTAAAAACAAGGAATGGGATGAATATGACTTATTAAATATTGATAATCAAGCTGTTGTTTATCAAAAAACAATATCCCTCAAAAATTATGAAATCTTAATTATAAATGTTTTATTTCTTAACAGAGAATTGATTACAAAATTCATAAAACAGTTTGAGATATTTAAGCACTTACCTTTGATGAACATTTTCCACTGAAAAAATTCTCAGTGATTAAACTGTTGAACACAAGGGTGCTAAACTATGTGAAGGGAGATTTCCACCTTGACTAATCTTTTCCTCTAAGAATCTGAGGTATGTGCCATTACATATCTTAACTGGTCTTATAAATCCAAAAGGCCAAATGAACAAAATTTAGAAAATACCTTATTATTAGAGCACAAACTGTTCTTAGTAACATACCAGGACAATAACTAATCATCCAACCAATAATACATACCACAGCTTGATCCAGACGATGGTGACACACTGGCTTTAATAGTTGCTCTATCTGTAACTTCCAGGAGATCCACATTTCCCCCTGAGGTGCACACCACCAGTAAAGTGGGAACCACTGGGTTCCAAGCCATGTCCTGAACCACTGACCCTGCAGAACAACTGAGTGGACACCTCGTAAAGGGCTTCTTTCGGCCCTAAAATGACAATATGGACACTGCTTATCACTAAACTCATTTGAGATCTTGATAAGTTTATAGACCAACTCTCATCAAAATCTGACCTGAATTATGTCATATAGAGTTTTCAAGCTCTGCAAATCACGTAGGATAGCCTCATTAAATTAAATGAATTCAATCGTAATTCAACTCATCTGATACCTCGGTGATATAAGCATACACACCAAATTTCATTAAATTCTAATCGGTTGGAAGGAATTTTAACAATTGTAAATTTAAATTGCTTGGTTGCAAACATCTGAAAATTAGTAAATAAAGCCTGATAAAGATCCAACTTACAAATATTACTGAATTCAAATAAAAATTAATTAAAAATGTTTCAACAATATATTTACTGAAACCACAGTATGAGAGTGTTTTATGAATATGAGGTTCTGATATCTTATTGATCTAAGCTGAACTGAACAATACACAAACTTTAGATAAAATAAAGAAAGGAAAATGCAAACAACACAAATTAATTATCTAAAAGTGAAAAAGGTCACAGAACTGATGTCTGTAATTTGCATCTAAATACAACTGAAAATTTTCCAAACCAAATTAAAAGGAAAGTACACTGTCGATTGTGCTGTGTACAAAAATTAAAATATAATGTAAAACAAGTCACATGATATTTCTTGTATCAAGAGAGATCATCAGTATTGGTTACCATGGTACCGATTCTGATAGGCTGGTGTGAAAATATGAAGTAATATTTATTGTACTGATTGTTACATAAAAATTTTAGTTTTTTATTTTCTTCCAGAATGTACAATAACAAAAGAGGGGGAAAAAGTCCACTCTGTCTTGTGGGGAGGGGGATATGGAATAATCCTCTGTTTGTGAGCAAATTCATCTCCATGGAGACAAATCTTGAGAGACAGGGAGCTCTGGTTTCTCCAAGTTTGGCAGAAGGCCCAACCTGGCCACGATGGACCAACAGCAAGTTTGATCTAGTATGAGGAACTCTTGATGGCCATTGTGGATTAAACAATCATCAAAATATTGGAGGACTGGGGTCCCTAGTGACTTTAAATGAGCTGCAACTAGTCCAATCACCCTGGTAAAAGCTCTGTGTGCAGAGTCTAGGTTGAGCAGCAGTGCTTAAAATTGGAAGACCTCCCCATCAAAGCAATACAAGATGTGCTTTCTGTGTGAAGGAATGATAGGGATATGAATGTTAACATCCTGAAGATTGATGGAGATCATCCAAACACCAGCTCTTATGACAATCCTGACTGAGGCTATGGTCTCCATCTAGAATGGTACTGCCAGAGTAGACATGAAAGGGATAAGTCATGAGAAGACTCTCTGCCTCAGGGGGTACAGCCCTCTGAGGGTTCTTACCATGCTCTAGAAAGGCCTTGGAAGTGTCCAGAGCAACATCCCGCAGAGGCGGACAAGCTCAGTTTACAAGGTCATGGACAAGCACAATGCATGCCTAGAAGCTTTTGCCACTGCTTCCAACAAATGATAATCGAGAGTCTGCTGCAGAAAGTTTCCAAACTTGATAGAGGTTTAGAGTCACCATAACTTGAAAGTTTGAGACGCAGGCCACTGGGCAAGAGGAAGTAAACCTTGTTTACCACTCTACTGAAAGACCATCTCTCTTCCCTCTCTAACTGATTGATGACAGTGGGTGGGGTACAGAAAGAATGTCTTTGTCCCACTCCCACCTGGGAAGTAGGACTACATGACCCAATATCTCTCTGTTGCCAGGGAGACTTGGGGGGGGGGGGGAGAGAAAAACCTGAACTAGTAATTCCTCCTATGGAGTCAATGGACTGTCCTTAGCAGTGGACTCAGCAGGTCAGTGAGGGCAACTCTCCACCAACAAACTGTAAACTGACAAATATAATATGTGGGTTATCAAAGTTTTTCCCTACCACGCACACCTCTTGCAGAGTATATATATCCATGTTATACAATTTAATTTTTAGACAAGATCAACATAAGAAAATCAGCATCTTCAATTTTAATAACTTACTAATTTTTGATGAGTGGCAATGTTATTATGTTAATAAAATTTTAAACAACCATAGATATTATTTTAGAATATGAACTTCTGTAGCACAGTATATATCAAAAGTATTACAAAATGAGTGATAAAAAGTTTGTTAATTAGAATTTCAACATACTTGCTGTTTTTAAAATCATCCGTAACCTTGGCTTGGCATGCTTTATTGAAGGCCGAGACCTGTGATGCTGCATTTGATTTGCTGTCACAGTCAGATTCGGAGCTAGATGAGTCAACTACCAGTAGAATATCATGTTTGTGGAATCCATTTCGAATAGTAGCTAGTGTTATTCTTGCCCAAGCTGCTATACACTAACTGACTATATTGTTTATTGTAAAATTGGAGGGGGGTGAAATTCATGCCATCTGGTGATTATTTACAGATAGGAGATGATTTTATTGATATTGAATTAACAGATAGGCAAAGCTTTGTTCCTGCATTTAACAAAAAAACCACAGCGGCATCATCATGGAATGGTTGAGATGGCTCAAGGTGAGGAAACTAAATCTGAATTGACCCAGTCTGGTTGAAATGACTCTGGTGCGGTATGTCCTTTTATCATGTGGAGCACTTGGACTGAATTTTAGACAATTTATGGGGGGGGGCTCAATCCCATCACCAATAATGGGCCCTGGGGGCTTAAACAGTTCTGCTCCTTCTTTACAGGAGCGTGAATTACTGTCATAATATTTGAAAATAGTGGTTACTGAACAGAAATTTGGCACTGTCATCATAAAATATGCAAATATATTTTGCGAGGAAACCAGACAGTGATACCAGCTATGTATGTGAGGAAATCAGACAGTGATACCAGATGTGTATGTGAAGAAATCTGATGGTAATACCAGATGTGTATATGAAGAAATCAGATGGTAATACCAGATATGTATATGAAGAAATCAGATGGTAATACCAGATGTCTATATGAAGAAATCAGATGGCAATACCTGATGTGTATATGAAGAAATCAGATGGTAATACCAGATGTGTATATGAAGAAATCAGATGGTAATACCAGATGTGTATATGAGGAAATCAGATGGTAATAACAGAATTTAGATGTGAGGTAATCAGATTGTGATACCAGATGTGTATTTGAGACTTAAAGGGTTATAAAAAAAACTCTACAAAATGCAAAACAAATAAAATAAAATTACCTGAGTGGCAAAACATCGAGTGTCTAAAAAATAAATTCCTGAGGCCAGGTTGACTGTGCTGATGGCTAGTGTCAGACTGTCACAACTTAGCGCTATCATGCTTATCTCCTCTTCTAAAACAACGCTGACCAAAACTGGAAAATCCTCAACAATATATTTGATTCGTTCTGTAGCATGCTCCTCATCCTTCCTCAAGAAGTCTGATGTCCTCAAGACTTTTAATTCTGCCAAAAAAATTTTAATAACACACAGTGATACAAATGATCAGAATCACACACAGAGATACAGATGGTTATAATCACACATAATGATACAGATGCTTAGAATCACATATACAGTTGTAGCGATACAGATGCTAAGAATCACACATAATATAGATGCTTAGAATCACATATAAATATAGATGCTTAGAATCACACATAATGATACAGATGCTTAGAATCACACATACAGTTGTAGTGATACAGATGCTCAGAATCACACATAATGATATAGATGCTTAGAATCACACATAATGATGTAGATGCTTAGAATCACACACAATAATATAGAGCTTAGAATCACACATATTCACCAGTTATTATGTACTTTTGAGAGTGTCATATGTAAGGTGAAGTTGTTTGCGTTTAAAACATGTACAGTGGAGAGAATGTAGCATACCTCTATGCTACTTTGATGTAATGTGGCTGATATTTCTATGGATATTGTACTTTTGGAAATTGTAAATGATCTTAGCACACTGCTAACTAAAATGACTGCTCCCTTGTGCTCCAAAAATCAGCCTGAATTTGTCTAAAGTACACTATCCTTAGCAGCTATTAAAATAGGGAAAATGAATTTTGCCAGACAAGACAATACCAGCTTCTGAAAGTGAAATGAATTACCAAATATATAAAATGTAAAAAAAAGTTATCGGCTCTATTTTTTACAATTTACCTCTGAAGTTCAGGAAGTGAAAATGACCAAGTGGAGCTAGTACTTTTTTGAAAGGTGCACATCTGGAGTAAGGCCATGCTGTATACTCTACAACCCATATTACACCCATCAATCTTACACCAAAATAAAGGGAATTAAAGGTTTTTTGAACAATACCTAAGATATACAAGGTCTTTTTTAAATAGCCAGTATAACCAGTGAGGAAACCAGGGGGAATTCTTTTTTCTTTAAAATTCTAACCCTATGCAAAATACGAAACTGTAGAGCACCACCTAGAATCACAATAATATAGATGCTAAGAATCACACATAATGTTGTAGATACTTAGAATCACATATACAGTTGTAGTGATACAGATGCTTAGAATCAAACATAGTCATCAATAACATCATTATCATCTGTATCATAGATCTGCCTTGTATTGTTACATTCTGTATTTTCCTTTTTGTAATCTAATGTCACCATTTTTTGGCCAATACAATTTTTTCATGCCCTGTAATTTTCTGACATTACTTTAAAAGAACTGTATTTATGTACTGATGTTTTGGATATAAATGTAGTTCTCCAAGTATAAAATAAGACAGACCAATACCATTTTCTCGTCCGAAATAGTCTTAACAAGTAAGAGTCAAAGTGCTACCAATTCAAAGAACATTTCACTGTTCATCAGATCACTGACATCGATATAAAGAATACCATTTGCTTTAACATATTACAGCATCCCCTCATTATAACACTGTCCAGGGAAGCCACTGAGTATATCACATGATAGTAAGGCCACCTTGTAATGAAGTATATCACACATAATTTTAGTACCAACTTTATTAAATGGGATCCATGACCATTCTCACTTTATAAAAGGAACTGTGTTGTAATGAAGCATTTAATTTAATAAAAGGAATCATATTATAATGACACACATAATTTTATGACCATTCTCACCATATTATTATGAAGGTCCTTATAGTGAGGGAGTACTCTACTTACATTATAAGGATATGTGACACTTTTTTAAAGACAAGACCAGTAAAGTTCATCTCCAAAAAACTTTGTAACACCTCCATTCTGAATAACATTAAACTCTGCACCTATCTGTGATTTCCTCACATATCTAAGAATTATTTCAATGGAAAATAACTTGTTTTAAAAAATAACCTGCACGTAGCACAAAACATACCCATACTTTATGTTTCATATTGTTATGCTTAAAAATATTTTAATAATATTTATATCATTTATAATTTATAAATACTGGAATGTAATAAAGTTTGTGAATAGTCTTCCATACGTTTCAGTATTTAGAACCAATCTTCTCTCCCACCTCCTGCAAGAATATACTGCTGCTTTAACCGACCTGGAAAAATCACCTTCTACCAAATTATACTAATTCTTTAACAATCTGGAAATTTAAAATTAGGATTTGGCCCATCATAAAAAAATTTAAATTCCAAGACAAACCCTGAAACTGATCTGAATTAGATCTATATTTATGTCAATGTTTAATGGTAAAGGCTTCAACATTTAAATAAGTGACACGATGCAGTTTAATCTAACTGATTTGAAACTCACCCATTCCCCAATCTTGATGTTAGGCTTACAGATCTACTGTATTTGTATGTAAGCCTTGAACAATATGCCATTCCTCAATCAACTTGCAATTGTTTCATCGGCCTCTTCTTATCACAGAATTCTAATGTGTATGACATGTTTTTGTCGAATATATCTAACAATTTAGAAAAAATATCCCTGGTCCTTGGTGATACTGCACCTGATGAAAAAATTGGCAATGCACTATTGAGACAAATACATTAGATGCTTTAGTAGGAATTATAATGATTAAAAATGCAGTGGCTTACAAACCTGAACGGGGTTTCTTTAAAATAAAATGTTTCTTATCCAAGGTCCTGTTAAAAAACATGTTTTTCAGAGGTAAATAATTGCAAATTTTATGTCAGTACAATCTGCAAATCAACCTGATGTGTAATGTTGTGTATGGTGCAGTACAACCAAATCTCAACAACTTGGGCTTTATCCTAGCGATGCCACCTTCTAAAAACACCTGGCAGTGTTAAGGGGAGATGATGGGCAAAAGTTATTACCCTTTTTCTATTTCACACAGAGAGGAAAGATGATTTTTAATCTTTTAGTGGGGTTAGATTTGCAGGGTAGCAGGCTAATATTTCTAATGTAATTTGACTGGGGAATGTATTATAAGGAGAAATTATTTATTGCTCTAGAATTTTACAGTGGTGGCCACTTAGTAAACTGGGTTAAGAAAAGAGGACATCAGATCTTTTCACAATAAATAATTTGGTATCATTCCAAAATATTTTCAACATGTGCAGCTTTCATTGTGAGATCACAGAGCACAACATTCAGTCATGTTTGAAATGGATCATACCTTTTAGTTGACCTAGTCAAAATATGTCCACATACTTTTAACACTGATTTTGCCTATTTCTTGGGGCATGTATATAATGACTTCCCAAGGAATATGGATTTATGTAGATGAAAACAAAGTGAATAATCAAAATTTAATGGTATGCATAATCAAATTCTAAAACATTACACACATTACCAAAATAGTAATGAACACCTACATGCTCTGTTTGAGTTTTATATGAGGACCTCACATCATAGAAGATTTTGTTTCACTAGTAAAGTTGTGTACTGATGGACAAACTTCAACATACTTTTATGAAAATACTTTTAAAAATTTCTTTGGAATCAGAAAAACTGCTGTTTAACTCAATGAATTGAATCAGTAACCTCAAAAATAAGTGACTAATACTTGTCTAGGGTAAATCACCTCAGCGCATTGTGTTTTTTAAGTGAAATATTTTATCAATTCATTGATCTCTTTTAAGTCTGTACTGTGAAATCTTGTTTAAGGATACAGTATTTGGTTTTGGGGTTGAAAATGGTTGGAATTTGAATCATATCCCAAAATTTCATATCTGTTATCATTGGCAGTGAAATCAGAATTCAGTATATATTTTAGGGCAATAGAAGATGCTAAATTAGCTAAAAGCTGATTTAAAAACATCTCTCTCCAATATTACATATACAAATGTATTTTTGTTAAAAACCAAACATTATACAAGATTCACTGTTTGGAAGAATATCAAGGGTTTATCTTGGGTAATAGGGAAAGCAGGTGTTGGGGGGGGGGGGTACACAATGACTTGTGGCAAGATCAACTTCACTAATTGTGTACAAGTGAAATTACACAGCTGGTGGAAATCTTTTCACCTGAATCACTCCTTAGTATGATCTCTGATCATTATCAATTTTTGCCTGAACAAGGTATTGTGATTTATCAATGTAATGGTGATAATAAACCTAACCAAGAGACTTAAGATGAAGCTTGATATGGTATATATGTCACTTTTGTCACTTAGGCTTTGAATTTTTTCACTTGTTTGCTCGTTTTCAGGCACTGAATAGCATATTTTTGTAATGTGATGACCTCTTTTAGCAGAAAACTTGTCATAAATATATCAATGGACAGTCCCCCAAAAGGTTTACTGTACCAGTGGTATTTATGGTGGTGGTGGTGGTGGTGGAAGTATTGATAGTATAAGTATAGGTCTCTTTTGATTTGTAGGCTGACAAATATGATGTTTGACAAAACTAGGGTTCTGCAAAATGTACTGTCTCAGATGCCATGACAAACACTACAAAAGCATTCAAGAAGTATTCATCATACATGTAAAAGGTTAATTTAGAACTTAACCAGCTGTGATGAAAAACACATCTATGTTTTGGTTACTTGCATGGATAAAATTTTGTGCAATTTCACCTAAAAAATTTTATTTAAAGGGTAGAGAAATATTTTAAAGATGCTCACAATGCTAAGACCTGTAGAAACTTGTGCAAAAATATTACATCTAGCCCTAGATAAAATTACATCCTCAAATAATGTAATCCCTCAAGTGGGATTTCTTTGTCTCTAGGTGTCAATCTCAATACTGATTGTTGGTCTCATTATTATAACAGGTGAGATAAAAATCATATGTCGTCTGAAGGTAAATATCCATATACCTTTGTCAACTGCTACAAATGTCAGGCCAAATCTGGAGGAAATGGCCACAAGCTGACATCTTGTGGTGGGCAGCAAGCTGGGAGAGCTGTGAATCCTTACTCTGCATAGCTGTCGGAACTCAAAATCCTGAAAGACGGATAAATTTCTACCTTGGTTAAATGGGTAAGAGAAATTTTCACAATTAATGCTGTCATGGAGAAGTTGCAGAGAGAGTCTGAATTGAACTGAATGTAGTGCCAGGGTATTTTCTAGAACTGAACAATGTAGATGCGGAGGTGGTAAAAACTAATCTTAATAACATAATACTAACTTGTTGCGATTATGTAGCTGGTACTTTTCCAGGTGGAAAATACCCCGACTGCATGACAAGAATTTGTCCTTGCATTACGATGAACTAGAAGATTCTAGAATATAAAATCATCCCTTGTCCAACACAAACACACCTTGCCCATGCACTCTTTCACCCTTCTTAGGATACAGCCATAACTAGCATGAAATCAGTGCCAGTTGGGTGGAGGGAATCAGGCAATAGCAACAGGTAAATATTATATTATTTAAATTAGTTTTACTCCCTCCCCATACATGCTCACAAAACAGCACTTCAATGTCAGTAATAGCAAACCTGTTGCTATTTTAAAGCTGAATATGACAGTTTGGTGGAAGGCTGATGATCCCATAATTGACCTGCAGAATAGAAGACCAATCGGATCCCAAGGAAAATATACTTTTGCTTGGTGAGCCAATGCGTGAAGGTAAAAACAGGTATTGTGAGATTGCAAAAATGCGGTTCTTATCATATCCTCCAGACATTAATTTAATAGACAGGCACATGAGAAAGGAATGGTTCAAACCATATGAGCTTAATTTTATGAATGAAACGTCCCTATCAAGAGGGGCTTAATTTTATGAATGAAACATCCCCATTAAGAGGGTCTTAATTTTATGAATGAAAGGTCCCTATCAAGAGGGGCTTAAATTTATGAATGAAACATCCCTATTAAGAGGGTCTTAATTTTATGAATGAAACGTCCCTATCAAGAGGGGCTTAATTTTATGAATGAAAGGTCCCTATCAAGAGGGGCTTAATAAGCTCTCCTGATAGGAAATGCATTCCACCTCGAATAGTGGAAGCTGAAACATCAGTCAAACTCTTATGGGGGAGCAAAAGACCCTTTCTTCTCCCTTTAGAAGCTGCCAAATAAAGGCATAAAGCTCTAACTAAACGTAATATTTTAACTGGATCATCCCCAATACAAATACAACAGTGACCGGGGCAAAGTGGACCAAGCAATGGTGCTGGTGCTTGCTAAAAACCTGGCTGGCAAAGGAGAGAACTCATAGTTCCACTGAATGTCATACAGCCTGGCTCTATGGATAGGCCATGAAGTTTGTTCCTTCAGCGCACAGATGCCAAGTGGAGCAAGAAAAACAGGCTTGAGGGTAATGTTTTTGAAGGAAGCTTCACCCAATTGTTCATTGGAGTTTTTAGTTAGAGACCCCAAGATGCAATAGAGATTCAATCTAGCATTATTGAGCAGATATAAGATTATCACATTTCCTACTGGACCAACCCCAAAAGAATCTCCACTTGGCATCATAGGCCTGTGACGCATCTTCTCCAGGACTAAATAACGAACTTGGCAACTTCCTGAGATCATCTGAGATGAGCCAGACGTTAAAAGGTGAGATATTTAGGGCTGTTGTGTGGGAGAGAGAACCTGTGCCATGACTGGAGGTCCCTCCTCTGAGGTAATGTCTGGGATGGTCCACCGGCAGGATGAGAAGATCATTAAACCATGATCATAAGGGCCACATAGGGGCTAACAAAATGAACTGAGTAGTGGAGTTTCTTACTTGTGAAGAACCTGAGGGAAATCTCAAAGGATGGGAGACATAAGTGAAAAGAAGATCCCAATTCAGGCTTAAAGTGTCCACTGCCCAAGTCCTCTAGATGGCAACTGAGGAAACCAAAACTGGGAGCTTGTTGTTTAACCTTCAAATATGTCCACCAATGGTGTCCCCCAAAGTTGGAACTTGAAATCTAATATCAATTGGTGTAGGGACCATTCTGCGAGGACTATCTTCAGACTGTCCTCAGAAATATCTTTTATGAGGACTGTGGCTTGCTTGGAGGGTAATCCCTTATGATGCACCCAGCAATGGAGGTTCAAAACCACTACAGAGAGAAAAGGCATGTGTGACTCCTTGTCTCCTGAGGTATACTAAAACTGATGTGTCGTTAGAGGAACATGCAGCAAACTTTTATTTTAATGAAGCACCCCTGAAGGGCTAAGGACAAGGATATGCTCTTCTCAGAATACAAACCCTCAAGAATCAGATCTTTAAGCTTCAGCTGTGCACCACATCTAAAATCTTCCTTCTCTGTGAACTGATAGTAGTGGGGATCGAAGGCTTGCATTGGGACTCCAGTCAGAAACCATTCTCCAATTTATCCACCAAAACAGATGATGGTGGAAATCCACACCTAGTGAAATCTGAGAATTCAGAAGGTCCCTGTGTAGTTTCCAGGTCCCCAAAAGGAGAAAATGGAGGGAACAAGTACAGTTGGCTTAGGGGAACCACATCCACTGCAGAGTTCAAGGTACCAAAGAGAGTTGTTGTTGTTGTTGTTGTTGTTGTAGGGTTTAGTGCTATTATTCAGCACAAGATAGGCTATACATGGCGGCCAGTAAATGGTGGAGGAAGAACCTGTGAAAACCCCGTAAAGAACCACTGACCCACGAGAAGCTACTGGCAAACTTCCTCACATACCCACACTGGCCGAGCCCAAGACTCAAACCCACGCAGACGAAGGTGAGATGGCAGTGAGGTACCAAAAAGAGAAAGAAAAGGACAAGCCAACAACATGGTCCTTGGTCTCAGTGCCTCCAACATGGACATGATCTTCAATACTCTGTCCAAAGGGATAAGGACTAATCGTCTTTGTGAGGAAATTAATCTCCACTAAATCTTGAGATCAAGAAAGCTCCAATTTCTCTAGGTCTGGAGAAGGACCAACCACTTCACTATGGACCAACAGCAAAATAAATCTAGTCTGAAGGACTCTAGCTTGCCATTGTGGATCAACCCATCACTGATAAAGGATGAAAAGGATACCTAGTAATATTAAATGGGCTGAACAACCTCTCTAATGCACCCTACTGAAATAGTGAGTGCATATCTTCCTTTAATTGCACCAGATTAAATTGCTGGAAGAATGTGGCAGAGCTAACTAGAGAATGAAGATCTCGAAACCAAAGCTGGTATCCGCCTTTATCATAGAAAGGACCCATCCACTGACTGTTATGCCAGACCAAGCCTCTGAAATGAGGTTTAGCCTGGTATCTACTGGAACTAACAAATGAGGGACACTGATGGAGAAGGAGTGAGTCCCTAGCACTGCCTACCCTTGTCCTGCTACAATAGGGTTGTTGCTTCGACCTGGGATGCATGACTTTAAAGAACTTTGCCAACAGACCCTGTGGTCATTCAGCATAATTTCATTCCTTGGCTGTTTCAATGGGCCAGGAGCGGATGTGAAGGACCAGTGTTGCTGATCTCTAAGTATTACATGTAGGCTCGTACAAAAATAACAAGAGAAAAGAGTGAAGCCAACAAGCTTTTTATATTTTAACAAAATAATTTATTTCCCTAGAAAACAATGTAAAAATTGGAAATAGGACTTACAGTTTGTGAATATAATCCAAAATTTAATCCTATGAATGAAAAAATATAAGTCTTATCACTAAACAGTTTTAATTGAATCCGGGTTTGAATCTCGATGAAATTCCAATATGGAGGCGATGACATCAGATGATGTCTGTACTGATGGTAACAGATCCTCGATTGAATCACAGTTTATGTTTCCGTATAGAATTCCAGAATGAATTTCCACTGAATTTCTTTGTCCCAGAACTTTTTATAAAAAAGTACACTTGTTTAGTTTTCTAGAGAATAAATTATTAAATTCCAAAAAATAGATGAACTTCAAAACAATTTGACAACAACAATAGAAACACCTTGTTCCCTCAAGGTGTAAGAATACGACTCTGACTAGATCTAGTAGAAAATGGCTGTTTTAAGCCTTGATTTTAGATCACATGGTAGTTCACGTGACAGGCTATGTGATTTCTAACTTGAACAGCGCAATAAAAAAAATGCCGTTTATCACGTATGCAAGAATATCCTTATCTAAGAATCAAATTCTCACGCTGGAAATAAATTTCAAAATAAAACCGTTTACAACAGAGCTAACACGTAGATTGCAAAAGACCTTGGCAATAGCCAATCATTTTCACTCGATGTTTACAAAAACTGTGAGCTAAAAGTAGTGCTGAAGAAATCTTATAATCTAATCGGGTCAAGCCAATCTTCCTAAAAGAGACTTAAATCCAATGAAAATTATCATTCCAATAAAATGTAATGTTAACAAAAATAAAATAAAAAAGGATTTAAAACTAACACACAAGTAATTAAATTACATATTCGTAACATAAGATATTGAGAAGCCAAGGAGGGGATTAGCCCACTGACAAGAGTCTCTGCTTCCATGTAAGCAGCCCTCAGAAGGTCTTTACTGTGCTCTAGTATGACCTTGGATGTGTCCAGAGCAACATCCCTGCAGAGGCATAGAACCTCCACTGACAAGGCATAGACAAGGATAACAGATGTCAAGATTTTCTTGTATTTGCTTTGAAATCAATTGACAAAGGGCAACTGGCTAAAGAGATTCCACCTTCACAGGTTCAACAACACTGGTGAAAAGTGGTCAGTATCCAAGGCTAAGGTTACTAGTGACCTAGCCTTTTATCCTAGAGTTTGCCATGTTTAAACTGGATGAAGGCGGAGGTCCCTATGGAAATACCCACCTGAGTTGCTTTGGCTTCCAAAATGGGAGGTTTGATTGGTCAGGAACAGGCATGAACCAAAGAGCTTGATGCAGGACCAAGGGTCTCAATGTGGGGTAGGACTTCTCTCTCCTTATTATGTTACGTGGTTAAGAAAAGTCCTAGTCCTAACTAAACCTCTGGGAAAGTACAATCACCATAATATAGAGAGGAGCAATAGGAGATCTGGTTGCGAGCTAGACCCAGAAAGTTCCCCAAGCTGAAAAGAATTCTAGAGTCACCAGAGTCTGAAGGCATTGAACACTGATCACTGGGCAAAGATGGAAAACCATGATTATTGCATAGTGAAAAGACAAGATCTCATCCTCCTCTGCTACCTTTGCTTATGGATGGGAAGTAGCAAGGGCCAGGGATGAGGGGTATGCCTTTTCAGTATCAAACTGCGCGAAATGTCGAGGGCAGAAAGGATGCATTCATCCTGCCTCGTTCCTAAGAAGGCAGGACTTGCAACCCAATGCAGTGCTCAAAGAAAAATTTTTTTAGGCACAGGCCTTGGGCTGGTGACTTAAATAAACTCACAAGCCCTGAAGGAATTTCCACAAGCCCAGACAGTTCATACCTGTCAACTCTCAAGCCAGGAGAAAACCCTCCCGATATTTGGGGTATTTCCACACTACCTCCCAATCTCATAATATCTCCCAATTTTTCACAGAGAACTCTCAAGTACTACATTATGTCTCTCAATTTTCATTTCTCTGACAGAAAGAAAACCAAACATACATAAATAGATATATCATATGCAATCCACAATCTATTTTTTATCACTTGTGAATCCTGTTGTGAGGAAATAATTAATATCGAACTACAAAGTTTTTTTTCCTTCAGTAAACAGAATGTTAAGATTAAACATTATTCACATAAATTTCAGATTTTTTTAAACCCCTACAACAGTACTATAGTAAAAAAAAATAATTAAAAAAAAATAAAATTGCTGCCAATTATTCTCAATCCCATGAATGATCACTGTGAACACAGTGTAATTTTCTCTGCAAATAAAATGGCATCTCCATTTCTGTCAAAGAAACTCAGCCAGTAAACACCTGCCATTCCTCCACCATATATATAAACTTTAATTACCATGAATAAATTTAAAGAAGGAATAAAACAAAATATACCACGCAGTATATTTCCCCCCAAACAACTAATTCAAAGTAAATAATTTATTTAGTAAACAGTTTTACAAGCCGTAAGAGTTGAATCTAAGGAAATAAGGTGGGATATAAAACGTGGGAAAAACAGTTGCCCATGTACGGTAACTTGTGACTGCAGATTTGAACTGTTAAAATGAAGTCCTAGGCATCATAAGTTACAACAAAATAGGGCATTGTTTATTTGCCAATCAATTGCTGGTGCTTATATACACACACTGGAGAACATGGTTTCTTTGACATATGTCTGAAGGGCAGTTCTTTTCACAAGATAAATGCAATGATAAGGATTTACTGTTAATTAGTCACACTGGCCTTATGCTTGTGTACTTAAGACTAACCTTTAGCTGTTATGCAGTTTAGCCACAGCTGACCTGAATATGAAAAGAGGGGCTTGTCCTGGGGGAAAAATACGGCGTGTCACAGGGAGAAATGGCGTGTCCCATGGGTGCTCGCACATTGGGGCAAGGGGGGAGCAATATTCACTCCCCCCAATTTCACCTTTAAACACGTTTTGGCCTACATCCATAAATTTCATGGCTGACCACTACATATCACCCCACCCCAAAAAGGTTTCTGCAGGTGCCTCTGGCACGTCCTTTGAGAATTTCACCCTTAGTGGACCTGAAAGATCAGTCAATATTTATTGAGACCAGTGTTTAAAAAAGGCAGCATAAACCTCCACATTTTAGGTCTAAATCTCACTATTTTATTTGTTATTCTCCCTACTTGGCTTCTGAAAAGTTGTCAGGTATGCCGGACTCCAATTTCCACATGCCCTACCTATGCAAATTAGCACAATGGGTTCACCCACTGCAACCTTCAACACATCTCACTAGCCAGTTCATGTGAAACTCGGATTTCATATCTGACCTCTTTTCCTTTAATTGCTGCTATTTAGGGATCATTTTATATCAGTTCCAATCATTACAGGTTACCGTTATATCAGTTCCAATCATTACAGGTTACCGTTTGTACATACTACATCTAACAGGCATAGACTGAAAGTTTTTTTTTGTTTGTTTGGGGTTGGGGGGGGTTAAGATTACTGAAAACTGTGTTCTCTCAAAACACGACCATGTCAGGGAGTTTGGGAGTACAAAATTGGATTTTTAGCAAAGCTTCCATTTAATTAGAATTAGATCTCAATTTCACGTAGCACAGTGGTAATCTGATTTAGATTGCACAGTGTTATTGCATGTATGTCAACATCTTGAAAGTATATTTAATCATTTCATCAGTGCGATCCAAGTTTCCTCAGGCAAATTATTTTTTTCTCAGAGAAGCCCAACGGGCGCCTCAATATGAATATAGGACAAACCCGAACTAAAATTAGAGGGGCCCCAGACGTCGGGCTATCTGATTCTTTTTGAGTGCTGCAATGTCGCTCTGCTGCAGGGGAAACTTGGTAAGGGCATGAATCCATAACTCCTGACATGGAAATAAATGATTGTCCCTAGATAAAGAATTAAAAAGTGGGGAAGAGCAGCTCTGCCTCCTGGAGTATTTTGAGGAAGAAGATCCATCACCCATCCTCTTTTTTGACCAAAGGTCATAAGAGGAAGATGTAGGTCCACAGCCTGCAGCAAAAACCTCTCTATCGTGTTGCCAAGGTCCTGAAGGTAATGTCTGCATGCAAGGAAAGGGTTAATCACTTCCTTGTGGCAGAAGGCCTCACATCCCATATGAATTTACTGGGATTACAGAGAAAAAAGGGGGCTGCCTTGATCTGAACACCCTCAGTAACCTGGCATCTGTACGATGATTCTGAATCCACAATGAGATGAAACAGCAGTCTGGTGAGAAGGGGGGCTTAATCCAATTCCTTAAAGCCATACTGAAGGGGCTCCAATGGCCAATGACCAGTCAATGACCTGTCAAGTGACTGATCTGTAGAAAGACCTTTTCCCAGAGATCTCCACTTATCGGCTGGCTTGATCACATTGCCAACAACAGACTCCTGAGACTGAAACGGTACTGCTCCTCCCTTAGAGCAGGGAGGGAGCCACTCACTCTCTACCCTTTTTGGATGCAAGAAGTGCTGCTTCTCACTGCCCTCAGAATGGGGAATGCACTGCACCTAACTAATGGGTGGGGGGTGACTCACTCTTCACCATAGGTGTCAACTTGTACAGTTTACCTGTAATTTGTATGGTTTTATCCTTTGTCGTCAGTGTATGGCCATACAACCATTTTGTACAATTTTCTTGTTCAAAATTTTAAAAAAAAATAAAAAAAATTTTTCATTTTGTGTGCATCCGGGGCTCTGAACATAATTGTTTTTTTAGAATGAGAATTTAACAAGATCAGGGTGGCCTGAAACAGCCAATCAAATCACAGTCAAAACCGCGCTTTTCCTTAGACAATGAAACTAGTTTCATTCATGGTTCAACTCGTGTGTGTGAATATCCTGTCGTTTATCGCTCTGAAATTTGACACTCACTCAGATTTCTAATATTGACTAAGTACCTCTGTAGTAAGTATGTTTTCTTATTTTATACATTATTATTTTCTTATTTATGCTTACTACTATTAAATGCATAAAGTTTACATCAATTTTCATACTTTACATGCTTGGCAGTCATGTTTATGATGTTGGTCTAACCGTAATTCGTCAGACTTTTCTGTGTGGAGATAAAGTCGATTTATTAATATATAATAACAATATACTAATTAAAAATAAATAGTATGCTGAAATTAGCACCGGCATTTTATCGTGCTGTCATAGTTTTGAATTAAGTTTGTCAGATACGTAATGCAAACGGGAAGATGCATTGCCATAATGACGAAGCAGTACAGATACCTAGCGACATCGTTCTCATGGCTCGAAAATATGTAACAATGCCAATTTATATCAAAATCGGCACACCTTATAGCAAATTCATAACTTTTCAAACACCAGATATGCAATTTTAATAGAAACAATCAACAGCTTACTAGGTATAACTTCTGGACTGCTACTTTGTCAATTTTTTTATTTCTAGATTTCTATTTTTGGATAGCTCCTGGCGTAATATCTTGGGGGTTTATGGGGAAAAATATAAATTCATAACACATTTGTAATCGGGAGATCTTCCTATATCACATGTTAAATCAAAATTTTTCAATTATTTTTTAAAAATTCCTTTCATCTAGTTGAAATATTCCATCCCTCAAATGGCTGAGCTTAACTCAAAGAAATGCAAGCTTGAAGACACTGACGGTGGTCATGGCAAGTTAAAGGCTGATTGGATTAAAGTCTTCCCTGGCATTGCATATGTATCCAAGTTAGGATCTTCCTATGCTTTTTGTAAAATAATGCAGTAAAGACATTAAAGTGGTGGCGTCAGGCATATATGATCTGGATTTACACTTCAGCACAAAACTGCATGAAAGAAATTTTGAAATGAAGAAGGGAGCATCCATCAAAGCTTCTTTGCTCAGCCAAAGCAGGAGGTCGATAGTGTTATAAGTAAAAAGAATGAAATAAAGTTTCAGAAATGCAAATAATTATGTAAATACTTGTAAAAATACATTGTGTATAGCATTTGTTGTTTTAAAACTGTTGATCTTATATAATGTATAAATACATTTTTTCATATAACATTTTTTGGTCTTTGTAAGGTTTTATTTGGTCTGGCATACAGGTTTTCATCTCAAGGGGTTGACACCTATGCTTCACCCACTTATAACCTCTGCTGAAAGGGGTCCTACTAACCCTACAAGTCTCTTTAGAGACTACGGTATTCTTTACTTGAGACCAGAGTGACCCTGAGAAAGAAAATTCCAATTTAATTATGGGGAAGATAAGGAAGGAACTATCTTCCTTCCTTAAGTACACCAAGTTCCTGGACATCGCCTTACCTGAGATAAGGCAAGTGTGATGGTACACGCATACATACTCTGCCTAGCCGTTGATGAAAGAGAATGCTGTAAAGATTTATTCATAAAATTCTATATAAGTAAATGTATAAAGATATAAATGTATTTGCAATGACTAAGTCTACACTAATTTGAAAACAGCAAGAACTCACCTTTCCTAAGCTGAGAATGAATGTATTTGATAACAAAACACACAACATAATAGGAAATACTGGTGTGTGACCTGCTTTTCAGACAAAAATAGCACAAGTCGCATTAAAAGAAAATGTCAAATATAAAGATTGTTACTGTGATAAAACAATAAACAGACTCAACAAGAGACAGCAGACTAAATCTGGCAAGGATAGGGATATTGACTCTCTATCCAAATTACAAATAAATTCTCAACAGTAACAGTTACTCTAACACACCTGTGGGAGTAGAAACCTAAATCCAATGCCATACCAAACCTGAAAAAATGCTAAAACCTGAAAAAATGCTAATAGCCAGTAAGAGAACTGAAATGTAGGCTAACAAAACTTGAAAACATGTCCGTTTGCTAGTGTAAGAATTTAAATTTATTAGAAAAAAGACATCAGAGTAAGTAAAGTCTGACTAAAACATTAGGACTTTAATTTGTATAAAATGTCGATAAGGACTGCCAAGTGTGTGTGAGATAGTCCTGAAAATTTGACTTATTGTTCCAAGTTGCTGAAACTGGGCGGACCACGCTCCTGAGTATCTGTGCTTTTCATTCATTTATCGTTTTGGGTGGGGAATAATCTTCTGTTCACTATAACAATAATATTTTTTCCAAATGCGTATTTATGTGTCAAGATTTCAATGATATCACCCTCGTTTCTATTCTAAAAATCGAAATTCCGCTTCTGCTGATTCCTAATTTCGATAGTGAAACTGTTCAAACAAGATAGGATAAAGTTTTTAAAATAATTAAATTAAGAAATTGTAAAATATCAAGTTTCACTGTATTAAAAAGCTCATAAAAATGTTATTCTTACTTTTACGTCTCTATCCAGCGCTTCTTCGCCTCCGTCGGCCATCTTGTACTTTGATTTTGTTGTTGTAATAGAAGAATCTCCGGTATTAAAGAGTCAACATGCAGAAATTTCACATCATTAACTAATATTGGCTAGCCCTAGGAACCTAATCTTCCTATGGCCCGAAGATTCAAAACACAAATTTCATCGCGTATTTCTTAAAAGGTAAAAATAAATTAACAAATGAACAAGCAAGATGCAATGCATATATTACGGGGGGGGGGGGAGCAGGGGGAGGGGAACATGTGCTAATCTTCTATTTGCTTGCTTACAAAACTTCCTAACTTGCACAATTGGAGTCTACTGTGCTCTATTAGGTTCGTTATGTTCAGAATAGTAAATTTATTATCAAAATAAAGAGTTTAACAATTGAGTCCTTGTCAATTTCTACAAATGGGTACCATACGCAATCATTTATTCTGTAATATCTATCTTTTTTCCTCTTTCTTTCTTTACCTCCACATTAGTGTTAAGCAAATGGCCAATATTGGACAAATTATTTATTTATTTATTTATTTATTTATTTATTTAATGTTCTCGTGCAGGGTATAAGAGTCATATAAAAATTCAGACTTTTAAATTACTGGATGAGAATTACTGGGGATATTTACGAAAATCATTAAAACCTACTTGTCCACTCAGTCTACAATTCCAATTAGCAAACAGTCACATATTGTGCAATGTAGTACTCTAAACTATAAATAAATAATGGCACAAAGCTACACTGTATTGAATTTAGCAGTTTTCAGAGGTGACATAAACGGTTCATGTGTTTGACCAGAAAATAACAATGTCGGTATCAAGAGGTATTTTGTTTATGTTTTCATGTTTGGATGGGATGAAAGTGATGTTAAAGCTAGTCCCATAAAAAATAGCATAAAATATAATAAAAGTGTTAATTTTTTTAAATTTCAAACTTTGAAAAGATATATCATAATGGTTTTAGAAAAATACATATTTGCATAGCACGTTAAGTGATCAAAAGACCGAGATATCAAGATAGTTAACACAGTACTGTACGAGGAAAGTATGTACCCATGATATCAAGATGGTTAACACAGCACTGTACGATGTAGGTATGAACTAAGTATTTGATGTGATTAAATAAACAAATTAGTATTCGATTTAATTTACAGTACAGTGTGGAGATTTTGTAAATTGTATCAGGTTAATCTATAAGGCTTCAACGGAAACGGACAAAGAATGAACAGAAAACAAAGGTCGATTGAAAGGAACAAATATTGATTAACTAATAATGGGGCCACAGAAATTACAAAAACATGAATCTGTAACCATTCGTACGTTTCCAAAAAAAAAAAAACTGAAGAAACTTTGCGGATTGTTGAAAATAAAGTACCTGTTCAAGATGACCGTCACGTTAACTTCTTGATAACACCAAAAAACAATTTATCAATAGATGCGGGTTTTGGGGGGGTTGTTTGGGGTTTTTTATGGGTTGGGTGGGATGGGGGGTTTGGAGCATGTAAAGGACCGGAGACTCTGTAGGCAGAAACGTCTTTACCATCATCTTGAGAGTCAAGTAAATTTCATAAATATTATTCTCTTGTGGAATTAAATTAAACAGCTCAAAATAAAATAAAATATGCTCAATTGAAACAGCAATTAAAAAATATATACGTACATATTATTACACAGCACGTGAGAAAAAGACTTTCCTAGAAAATAGTCGTGTCAGACCAGTGGCAGGGAGACTCTATTAACACGCACGCACATGAAAAACATAACAATAGATGGAAGTATATATTTTTTTACAGTTATATATTTTCTAGAAATACTATTCTGCTGGACAGTGAAAATGAACAAGGAAAGTAACATACACGATTCCATTAAAGAACTTGTCAAAGAGAGAAAGTATGAGATGATAGTGCGATGAAAGAAACGGGCTTGTTTCAATAAACTAAAGGATTTATTGGAAAGAAAAAATATTGCGGATTTTACAAAGTGATCAAACAAGAAGGCATCTGTAGTGAACGGTTTAATGGAAGGATAAATATTAGAATGTAAAATCATTTCTCTTAGCATAACGCCGGACGATTGACATTTTACGGAAACTGATTGAGAAATACATTAACACTCGTCATAAATCAACAGACAATCATGGACCAAACATGCCTAGTGATTAGAGCGTCCGCCCCGGATGCAGGAGGTCGTGGGTTCGAACCCCGGCTGAGTCATACCAAGGACTTCTAAAAATGGTACTAACAGCTGCCTCGCTTGGCGGTCAGCATTAAGAGGTTAGTGTTAGGACTGGTCGGCCTGGTATCAGGATAATGTGGCTGGGTGGGACATCATGCTACATGTCTGCGGCATGATGCCCCAGTGCTAGACATCACTTTAAACTGTCACACTGCAGACATCGTAGCAATATGACTGAAAAACTGTTAAAGTTCCGTTAAAAATCTAAATAACACACACACACACACACACACACACACACACACACACACACACAAACACACACACACACACACTTATTTTAATTACAAAGTCTTCAACGTTGTGCTTTTGGTACTAGAATAGAACAATCGCGCCGCTTCATATGAAGGTGAAAGGAGATGCTAAAACAGAAAAAAAAGCATTTTTTATAGAATGCTTGTGAAACACATAACTATATGATACGTAAGCAACGATCTTTTCAAGTTTAATTACTACAATATTTTCATGGCATACAAAAGCTTTGTAACTACCTGTTTGGGTTAGAACCGACATTACTTAAGACATGAACATAAATGGTAAATAAAGTTTTGATCAGGGAAAGATAATGCGCAAGATATTATTACTGAAGCCCTTAATGTATGAGTCATAAAGCTCTTACACACCCCCATAAAACTTTCAAAAATAAAATTGACTTGAAGTTACTTTGCATAGAAAAACACACAACAATACAACACTGTGTTCTGAATTATTTAATACTTACAAATATCTTAATCAATCCGGATTTAGTCCTCTGGAAATCTACATTAAAGAGAAAAATTATGGATAGGAAAACGACACAAAATTCCAGGTATAAAATTGTAGACATCTCATCTCATGAATTTATTTCTAAATATTCTCTTCCTCCCATAGTGATACTGCGATGCAACGTAGTTTACATTTTCTCTAGTATGTGGCGTTAGTATTGTTTTTGCGTCGTCACATTAATAAAAATCTACCCCAATCGTCACACATGTCAGAGCCCTTCCACGCCCGGTGCGTGACGTCATACATGGACAGCCCCTTATACTTACGAAGGAAACAATAAGTCGTTTCTAACAGATGACGGTTGATGTGTCCGACAGGTAATGCATTTGAGTAAGAACGTATCAAATTTGTTCTCCACTCGATACTTTCATGCGCTTTTGCACTTTATAAAATCTTTCATATGTCTATAAAAGTTTTCTGTTTCGATATAAATGCACAATGAATCAGTTTCAGTCGATAACAGTCTAATTCTAGAACCGTATTTGTTTCTCAAACTCGTTGTAATAAAGTTCGTACATCAGCTATTTAGACAACTCGAATTATATCCAGCGTAAATTGATTTTATTAACTTGATTTTCTTGTTATTCATACCTACCAACACTAAGTATTTTACTTAAATTTCCCATTTGTTTCCCGGATTCAGAGTTCTTCATCCCTTTAAAGCCCCTATTTCTCAAATTAATGTGTATCTCACTGTACGATTTAAATCATGGTTATTGGTCGAATAATAAAATTCTTTGTATCATTTTCATTTTAAAAGCCAATGGCACATAAAACATCACATTTCTTTCGTGCATTACATATTTCTCTTTGGTTTTTGATACATTTCAGGTTATTTCTTTGTAATCATTGATCACTTTATTTTGCATGGAAGATACATTATTTTCATCTGCAATGAATTTATCTGGAGCTAAGATAGTCGCTGAAATGGCTGTTATTTGTGTTAGTATCCCCACCACATCTAAAACTGGTATACACTTTGGTCCCATGGCCAAATCGTAAAGACTGTTATCATAGAGGTACATATTGAATTGCCTTGACCTTGACCTTTCGCATTCACCATCATTTTATTTTCTCAGTCATTACTGGGGTAGTATTTGTGATTGGCATAAATTATGTTGTTTTCTCGCCTCATTATACGGGTAGCATTTGCAATTGATTTAAATTATTTTATTTTCTTGCATCTTTATCCGCGTAGTATTTGTTGCTGGTTTATATCATTTTATTTTCTTGCATCATTATCCGGGTAGTATTTGTTATTGGTTTATATAACTTTATTTTCTTGCCATCGTTGTCAGGGTAGTATTTGTGACTGGTTTAACATTGTTCTATTTTTTTGCCATCATTACCGGGGTAGTATTTTAAATTAACTTCAATGTATCTAGGTAGTATCGTACTGAGTGAACTTCATATTCCGTTCACAATCATTAGGAACATGCCAGTGTCTGCTATAAGTTCAAATGGTATCCGTGATTCTTTTTTTTTTCTTTGTTTTCTTTTTTTTTTTCATTCTGCATCATGTATTGGTCCTGATGCACTGAAATGGTGAGCGGGATCAATTTTGGAATTTTTCTTGCAGGCATTCCTAAATTCTTAAAAATTATCCCAGGTCAATTGTATATCTTTCAAGGCGATGTACGAATGAGAAGAACAGAGCGTTCCAATATTACAATCATGCTCAAAATGGTAATCGTCATTTTAGATGCTTTAGATTACTCATACTTATATTTTAATTTTCTATCCTTAAATAGTTTAAAACTATGCATGTAGCGATAATATCTTTTACGTCAACAAACAATCAAGAACAAAATTGGAGGCATATCTCTATAATGTTTCAGTGTTTCGTAATTTAAATTTGTGTTCATCTCTTCTATTGTCTACCTCTTAAATCTAAAGTTGCCTACAAATCTGATTGTCCTTTTCATGTTATTTCCTTCCTTTCATTCATGTACCTACTGCCCATTAAAACCTTGAGGAATGAAATATAAATTTCGTCACAGTTCCGTATGATTGTTACCACTTCATCTGGATATATTTTAGAAGTATCATAATGAACTGATGGCTGTCATTAGCGGACAAGTTATGAATATGGATATCTTTGTGTGCTGGACCACTATACTAGCTGTTAAGTGGTCGTGGTCATTCACATTGTCTTTAAATATTTTGTCTATCACATATTTAACATGTATTTGTTTGTTTAAAGTGTTTTTCTTCTTCTACTACTACTAAAATTACAGGCCTCGCATATATTTGTTTTATATGTACAATAGAAACTAAACCCTGATGGAATACATGACTATTGGATTGTTCAAGATTTACCTAGTTGTTCAATGTTTTTTGAATGTGGTGCTGTGACACTGTTGAAATGACAATAATTAACTTACAGAAAATTTGTTTGATTACACTGTTGCCTAATGTTTTGTGCTCAGAGAATCCATCTGGGTACTGAAAAAGTTAATGCATTTTCTTCTGTCCGCAATACTTATTTATCTGAGATTATTTGAGATGACACCAATTTTGATTTGTTTAATTCCAGCATAGGAAGAGTATATGAACAACATATCAACATGTCTGGCTTTCTCTTCTTCAGATAGTCCATCAAGTTTGATGTAAGATGGTTCAAGTATTTCATAAACATTAATTAATAAATCAACTATTTTCTTTGTGCTTGTTTTATTGTCCTGTACATTTGCACATTTGTCAAACCAGTGATTACACTAATTTATTTGTATTTGATTTGTCTTTTTACATGATCATTTGGTATATTTAATACACTCTCTAAATCATAAAAAAACATGTACTTTCTCTATTTTTCACATTACACAAGCCTTTTCATTTTTAATGCATCCAGGCCGAACTGTGTATGGGTTTTCCATCAGGGATTTCTAGTTATCCATGTTCAAAGTTATATTCTCTATTCTGTCTAAAAGCAATCATGTACTTCACTTCCTTTCTGTCCAAATAGTTTGTAAACTATCTTAAAATGAGTTTCTATCACCATTTTCCGTTTATCTCTCTTCGTTGAGGTAATGGGTCTGGTTCTGTGAATAAAACAAACCTCTACTTGAATTGTTGTTTTTCTTTAATACTGTATGTTGTTTCGTTAGTCTGAATTTTAATTTTAGCTCTACCTTAATATAATGTACTTGTTGAATTTAACAAATAATATTTTTTATAAACAAACTTCAATGTCATTTGAATATTCAGACAAAATATTGACTGTTATCACCTTAAAATACTCCTCTGCATTTAAAAAAAAATGAATCTACGTTTTTCAATTATAATCCTACTTAAAATTTCATTACTCATATGTTCTGATTCGTTTCGAGTTGGAAAACGAACACGTATTAAAAATTAGCCTGTATTTATTTTTCGAATTTTCTATGCAATAAGTTGTTGCTCAATAATTGGTTTATTTCATTAACAAGATTTTGATATATACTTAAAAATTAATTATTTTTGTGCGTTTGATGGACGGACAGAAAAAATATAAATCTTGTTTGTATCTGTTAGTGCAGACAAATAGCAAGAATAGAAATAGCCGTCTGAAGAATGGCTGATCCCCCGACCAACTGAAGCTATTGCAAAAGTAAAATGCGTCCACTGACCTTGAAACTATTAGCGCTAACATCGATAGCCTTCTACGTCTATCTATGGGTAAGTCAAATATAAGTTTGATTAAAAAAAAAAAAAACAGAAAAGAAAAGAACACAGCAAAGTGAAGTTATATCGTGGAATACATCCCTGTCAATTCAGGCGCGGAATAAAAAGTATGTGTTATGGGTGTACTGTTAAACAATACAAATACAATGATTACAGTAATTTACACGTGTAGTTTATTAGCAATTCAGATTCAGTTATAAATGGCAGTCTGTCTAACAAATTCACAAGTGTAACTTAAACAAATTAGTCGAATTACATGATATTACAACAAGGTATCTGAAAAGGCTAACAATTCCTCAAAAACTTCATTTTCATTATTTAAATTTCTAACAATGAAACTGGTGGAAAGGCTAACTTTTAGTATATTTTTTGGGTCCCTCACGACAATAAGAAATCGTATAAATTAATTCAAATAATTTGATATATATATGTTAATTTTAATTTTGATGAAACTTGCATTATTTTACTAGATTTATTTAACGGTAAATATCAGTTGAATTTTTAAACTGGTATTTAAACTAATATTTATTTTATCGGGTTCAGTAAGCTTGTCCAACATTCCCAATGTTTAAACAAATTTTTTGTCCAACGAAGAACAATCACGATTTACATTGCCATGTATCAGTTTGTTGTTATAATAACTGTCTTGTATTTTGTTTTTTCTTTTAGGCTCTTTTGTGTTAATAGTAAGTGCAGCAAATCTGGTGATTGTTGATTTGTGACTTTCTTCTTGCGATACTATGTGGTCTCTCTCTGAATGAGTGGATTATGGTGGTTGTCTCTGCATCCCCTATAAAGATTGATATAATGTTCTATCGTAGTCATTTATTGCGGTGCCCTTATTAAATCTCATGTTCATCCGTTCACACCTCAGCTTCTAAATATTTAGACAGCTGACTGGTTATTTTATTCATGACTACTGGAAATAAATTAACTTATGATTATGTTTATGCATGACTTTAAACAAAAATGCTTATGCACGATTTTTATAAATGAGAAGATCACCCTCAAGTCTAAGAAATAAAGTATAAAGTTGACAAGAGTTGTATCCCTTGTACTATGAATATTCGGTGTATTTAAAAATTATATGACAACTATCATATAATTCCTGTAAGGTTCTTTGGTGATATTTGGAGATGATTGATTTTTTTTTAAAATGTCAAATCCGACTCTGCTTACCGGTCTAAACATCTACACATGTTCTATAAACAAAGCGCTATACATTTTTGTCTTTGAGGAAATTGGATTCAATGTAATTCTGCCCTGCAGATTCTACGATATTATTTAATACTATTAGCTATAGATGTGGAAAAATATATCCAGACAATGTTTTACTCGATAACCTAACATTTTTTTGATAAATAAGAGAATATTGTCCAGTGTGGAAACGTGAGTAATACTGAACCAACATGATCCTATTCTGCCGACAAATAAACATAAAGTGAACTATATCCACCAACTTAGAGGAGTAAAGTCACACTTTATTACAAATTCTCTATATGTTTCACACAGGGCAGTTTTACTGCTGTCATGTGTCTATTCTGGGCTGGCATTAAATATTGTCAGTAGTGTCTAATGATACTAAACACCCTGCTGCTGTATGCTTAGTGACATGACATTGTATCTCTTAGTCCCTGCTGCTGTATGCTTAGTGACATGACGTTGTATCTCTTAGTCTCTGCTGCTGTATGCTTAGTGACATGACATTGTATCTCTTAGTCCCTGCTGCTGTATGCTTAGTGACATGACATTGTATCACTTATTCCGTATCTGACTCCATGTTGTGTAAACAATTTCAAATCAAAATTGCATCCGATGACAGATCCAGAAAATCTTCAGCACCTCAGGAATGAAATATAAATTTAATAGTGTAATACACATAGGGTATGTCCTATTCGTATTTATGTCTATGTTTACACCTTTGTCACATTTTAGTGATTATTTGTTTGATTATGGGGAGTCTATGTTGGGAGATAGTTCACAACCAGAGTACTTATGAAATTTCTAAGAGCATACGACCTGATGTAAGAATTCACGCGACTTTACAACAGCATGAATTAATTTCATAAAATGGATCTGACCTAATTCTTAACATAGGAAATTATTTTGGATATTTTTAGGCATATTTGTTTAGTAATTTGAGATAGGAATGATACTTTTAATTGGGCGTTTGGGTAGAGTTCTGTATTGCATGACATGAAGTATTAAAATTCGACTTGGAAAGGCTTAGTAACAAGTGATATCATTGTAAAACAAGACAAAGCATGCAAATGTGAAAATAGAGTTTCTTGAAGTGTGGTCATTAGGTGATTAGAATAAAATTACTTGTAGTATGCGAGAGTTTGAGAATCCTTTAGCTGACAATGAATTTTTCTTGAGGTCCTTGGAAATAAGGGAAAGAATGGACATTAAAATCAGGCTCGAGCACAAACTGTTTGATTCGCTAGGTAGAGACTCCCTGCGTTTATCAATAGATTTCAACATCACTTGAATTTGAAATGAAATTTCAAAGAAAAGGTGCATTATTATTAGAACTGCGACCAGTCTACCTACATCGGTGTTTCTAATTGTTATGCATATTTAATTTGTATTATGTGCTTGATCGTTTTCTGTAATTAATGGTAGGATGGTAAGAGTTTGATTAATGTCATTTTTAAAAAAAAAAATATTTTTACTTAGATTTGAGTTCAAGACCTTGCTTTTGCCATCGAAATTCTATTGTCTGCTTGAATTTTTTTTATAATGTTTACTTGAATTTAAGACCAAGACCTGGCCATATTTACCATTTTGGCATTTTCTGGAAGGGAACTTGCTTACGAATTTGGTGCGAAAATAACCCACATCCTCAGCATTCTTTTGTGCCATAGGTCAGGTGACAGTTTATATATAGGTGACTGGGCAGGTAATTACATATTCATATTTTAATATCAGTTTGTGGAATCACTCTTAGTTGTGTACAGATATATTTTGATAGGACGTATTTATTTAAATTATTGATTGAAATTACAAAGTACTGATTGACCTTTCGGATTAAAACACAGTTTTGGGATTACTGAAGACACATCCATTGACACCGGATTATATAATTGTGATACATCAAAACTATTGGTACATCAACACAATAAAGATTCTTGGAATTCATTCTGAACATTTTATACATTTTGGACTTAAGATAGACCATTTGGGATTATTTGGGATTTAATTCACGATACTACAAATTCCTTTTAGATTTTCACTTTGTATTTAGGGGAAATAAATTGTTTGTTGAATTTTACAAAAGTTGTTGATTTCGCTGCTGTCTGTTATTTAGTTGACGAACATAGAGTCGAAACAGAAACTGGGGACTCGTCCGGGATCTGAATTTCTTTCAAACATTAAAAAGATATTAAAATTTGTTTATAAATTTAAATTGATTTTGCTCGGTGCTTTCATTGTCCCTGGTAAAGATTTTAATTTTACGTATTTAATAAATCTTTTGTGAAGAAACCAATTTATTCACAATGTCATCTAATGTAGTGAACATGTTTTTGTCAAATAGTAGGAAAACCAAATCAGAAGATACCTAAGGTTCATATGCAACATATGCATTTGACGAACCATTTATTAGAATAATGGTAGACTGTGTTGGTCCCTTACTTAAGAGAAAGTCTGGCAACCAATACTTGTTGACCATAATGTGTACATCCACAAAATTTCCAGAGGCTATTCCTTTGGGAAATATTAAAACTTAAACCTTAGTAAAAGCTTTGATAAAGTTGTTTTTATTTTTGTTTTGTTTGTTTTGCGGGGTTGGGGGGGTTGGGGTTTGTTTTTTAAACACGTTCTGGCCTTCTCATATTTGTACCAGTCTAAGCAAGGGTCAAGTTTTATGACTGGTATTTTCCAAACAAGTTATGTATGAATTAGGTATCCAACAGTTTAAATCTTCTATCATCCTGAAAATCAATTGGCTTTAGAGAAATTTCATCAAACTTTGAAGCATCTTTCTGTAATATTTGCTTTGGTATAGGAGAAGATTGGGATGAGGATGTTCTTTTTGCTGTTGTTTGCTGTCTGGGAATCAGTTCAAGAATCATTGTTTTAATCCTTTTGAACTAATTTTTGGACATAATGTCCGTGGACTATGGAAGTGTTTAAAAGATAAACTTCTTTCAAATGAAGATTCATCTTCTTGACTATGTCTCTGACTTCAAACATAAGTTGTCAAAGGCTTGTGAAGTAGCAAGAACAAATCTCCACTCTACCAGTCACAAATGAAATTTAGATATTACAGAATACGAAGGAAAGACATTCACAAATTGGTGGTAAATTCTAGCTCTCTTGCCTATAGCTCAGAGGCAGATACATTCTAATCTTAATGTGCCACCTTGATAGTCCAATAATCCAAACAAGCAATAACAGTTCTGAGTATTATAAATTGTCTTTACTGTTAGAAGACATGCTTCTACCCTTTGGTAGCCAGAAATTTTTTGATTTTCAATCCAACACTACATTCCTATTTCGTGTCAGGTACATAACTTTTCAATGGTTTGAGAGATGTCAATGTTATTTTGCACATGTGTGTGTAATATGTTGCACACCAAACCCAAACCCTTGGTAAAGGTAACATACAGGATTCAAATGTTAATATTGGGATTTTTGTGTCAGGTCCGCAACTGCACAAATATGAATACTGACTAGATGATGACGTGTACAATGCCAAGGCCTATGGTTTCCGTCTCATGTGTACCACACAATGGCCTATGGTTCCCATCTCATGTGTACCATACAAAGGCCTATGGTTACCATCTTATGGTCAGAGATGAGGTTCAAAGGTCAACATGGATTTTGATGACATTTAGCGTAAAATTGCATCTTAATTAGAAAATGTATTGCTTACCACACTCAGGCATCATACTAAGATCAAGGTCACATACACGGATTAAAGGTCAATGGAAGAATGTCAATATCTGCTATCATGTTTAAGAGGCATTCTGCATTTTAATGAAAGTTTGCCCAAATGTGTATCTGACTGAAAATGTTTCCCATACCACGCTCAGGTCTATATGCCCAAGGTTAACATCTGACAGAGCTCAAATGTCAACTTAGGATATTTGTGTCCACTCTATACTTCTGCTATTATACCTCTGCCATACAACAATTAATTGGGTGAGACATTTCTTTGATTGAACAAATATTTCTTTTCATTAATTCCTACGGGTGGGGCCTTTTGTGTCCGATAGACAACACTTCTAGTGTTTATTATAAAGTCATTTGCTAATTTTTACACATTATAAGTAATTTTATTATGAAAGAAAATGCCTATTTGTATAAGCAGCTTGCTTTTGAATGGAAATTCCAATTTTTCTCTGTGACAGCTTACAATTTAAACACAAAAATTCTGTGTGTTTCGCTACCCTTATTTACTGAAAAGTAAAACTTGAGAAACTGCAAACTTACTTTAATAATACTAACTTTGTGTGTGTGTGTGATTTGGATTTTTATCGCTACAATGTCTGCAGTGTGACAGTTTATAGTGATGTCTAGCACTGAGACATCTTGCAGCAAACACATGGCATGATGTCCCACCCAGTCACATTATCCTGACACCAGGCCGACCAGTCCTAACACTAACCTCTTAATGCTTGTTTGTATGACTCAGCCGGGGTTCCAACCCACGACCATCCGCATCCAAGCCGGATGCTCTAACCACAAGGCCTCCGGGGCAGTAATAATACTAACTAATGTTTAATATGAGCTTGCAATTTTAACATATCTGTTTTAGTATCACAGAAAAAAAATAATCAAGATAATATAAATTGTTTAGATTGATTTTTTTAACATTTATATATGATAAAGGTCTGTGAAATTTAAGAAGAGTCCCTCAAAAGGCTGGTTGCTCTACTGGGTGAAAATAATTCAAGGTAAGACCATTTGTTTCCTTTTAACCGCCAAGTGTTGAAACCATCTTTCACATGCTTCAGCAATAACAAGATTTTCAAATTACCTGCTGTGGTGGAAACACTGGCTGTCAGCTTGGCACTGTTTTCATTTAAGACCAACAAGGCATCAATGAAGTTATCATTTGGTGAAAGCACAATGTTGACATGACCAGAAGTGATAACAAGATTTTCAAGCACAATGTTGACATGTCAACATGACCAGTAGTGATAACAAGGTTTTCAAGCCCAATGTTGACATGACCAGTAGTGATAACAAGATTTTCAAGGTGGCAATTGTGGCAGCCACAACAGAAATTGCATTGGCACCATTTTCATTTATTTATTGGATGTCCAAGTTGCAAATATTTTCATTTAAGACCAAGCAGACCATGGGAAGAATATGTGTGTGTGTGTGTGTGTGTGTGTGTGTGTGTGTAAACTTTTATGTCAATACTCAGAGTAGTTTAGGAAGAGTAGCAGTAAAAACTTGTGCTGACGGATGGACAACAAACTATTCCATCGGCCCTTCTGGTCTATGACCAGTAAAGCTTAAAATCATTTATCCCTTGATTTTGGGACACCATTTTAAATATGTATGGATTTTTTTACACATTAGTACTGCATAAATGAACCTATATTCAGATATATTCAGATAAATTACTGTATGTACTCACTTATAAGTCAAGTCAAACTGCAAACAACAAAGATCCTGGTCTGCCGTAGCATAATGCTTCAGCAGATTTGGGTCTGTGTTGTTTTTTCTAATGATTACTCCTATAGTACAAGTCACACAGGTCATGTAGGCATTCAACATCAACAATTTCAATAATTGATTTCATTTTTTTAAATCTGATTGTACATACAATTAAGTGGCAAGTATTCACATCATTTGGATTCGTATATATCCATATTCCTTTGGAAGGTCATTATTTAGATGCCCCAAGAGGTGCATAAGGCAAAATCAATGTTAAAGTATGTAGACATTTTTGGACGAAATTAACCTAAAGGTGTGATCCAGTACAAACCGGATTGAATGTTGCATGCTGTGATGTCACGATGAAAGCTACACGTATTGATAAATTCGTACCACCCTTGATTGTGATGATTCCACTTGATGCACTTTTAATTTGACCCAAGTTTAGTACATGGCTACCATTGTAAAAGTCCATAGCAATAGATAATTGTTGTCTGGAAGTTTCTTGTTGACAGTTAAGGTGCAGAGCATTCAATAATCAGGATTTAATAGACTTTGGTTAAAGAAAACTAGTGTAGAAAAATTTTAAAAGAACAGTTTATATTTAATTTAAAATGAGTAAATGCACATACATGACCCATGTGACTTGTACTATAACAAACTGCAGAGACCCTGATCTGCTGGCACATTTTGCAAAGGCAAATATGGTAGGTGCAGTTTGCAGTTGGACTTGTATTGTAAGCTAGTATATATGGTACACCAATGAACTTTCTTTCAAAAGAATTCAGACCATGTATTTCGAATACTGAATCTTAAAACCAATGATCCAGTTTTCAAATACCTTCAAACCAACATGGTGGGGGGGACTTCATTATCTATTTTGCAAGTTAACTTATAATATTTAAAACCAAAAGACTTACTTTCAGCAATAAAATAGTCACAACACAGAATTAGCAGCTAAAATTTATTTTTATTTCATCTGCCATCCAATAGGTCATGTAAGAAAATAATACTGCATATTTAATCAATATCAAATCACATTCATTGGAGCAAAATCACAGCTACAGCTCAATTTACAAAAATGTCAATATTAACAATTTTCACTACTTATTATATACTACATAGGTAATATAATGAACACTCAGTGGACCACACAAAAGTGGTCTTCTAAGACCAGTGATCATTATATGCAGGTAAGACTCATATAAGTTTACTTAAAAGAAATAACAAAGCATAGGTAGATAAGCGGATGGGAAGATAGGTGAAAAGAATGAGAAAAAACAAAGTATATTATAAGAAGTATGTCTTTTAAAGTGCAAGTAATTATTTTAATTGAGGGATAAAGCAGACATTCACCCCATATAATCACTGGTTGTTATACAATAGTCACTCAGGTCATGTTGAGCACACAGTCACTATATATGGGCAAAATATATAGGAAATGTTCAGAGGATCAAAAACATGCTGGTCTCAATGAGCTGGTAGTTGTGATATGCATGCAAACAATATAGGACATTTTGGAATGGACTAATAAATGTTGGTCTCAGTGGGCAGGTGGTTCCTAAATGCAGGTGGTCACTAAGCCATATTTGACTGTGCATTAACATTTTATTTTAGTCGACAGTGAATTGCAAATATTAGTAAGTTGAAGATTTGTGTCAGAGTACACAAATGTATAGCAATTGATTATTAATTATTATAACAATTACTGATCAATGCCAAACAATTGATCATTGCATGCAAATCATTAAACCACCAAGCTGTTCCCGCCAATAATTATGTTTTCATGATGAAGAGATGCATCAAAGTTTGAATATCATCTAGTGATGGAAAAGCCTAAAAAAAGAGCACTGAACTCATAAAGATGATACAATCTGTGACCTATAAAAATATACAAAGCATGAAATCAAACAGTATTGCAATTTGCAAGGCATAATACTAAAATATCTACTGTTTTGGCTCAAAAACACAATGATTTAGAAACATTATGTTAAGGAAACAATATGATTGGAAAAGTCCAAGTAAAAAAACCTCTGATGTTTATTATCGTCTTGCCAATTCTAAATGTGATTTTACTCTTGTAAAAAACAAGCAGAGTTTCAATATGAATGTTGGCACATGATACACCTATTTCCTGACATTTTCCTTACTAATAACCTTGGCCTTTGACCTGGGGACTTGACTAACTCAGGTAAAGTTTCATTAAAATATATGTAGGATTAAAATGTGACAGTCTGGAAACAGGCCAATAACCTTCATTGTCCCACAATGTGACCTTGACCTTCAGGGCAGGGTTATAACTGAATAACCAAGATATATAATAGGCTAAAGTTTTTAAAGAAAAATCTTCCTTGATTCAGAAATTATAACTATAAATGGATGAAGGTCATTTATTTATATCCTCCCTTGCCATGGCCTTCACCTTGAGGAAGGGAGCATGATTTTGATCTGTCACAGTCTAGTCAGGATATATAACTAAAGTTTTGTTAAAATATCATGGTTGGTTTCAGTGGTTCAAAAAGTTATGATATGGACAAAGATACAGGTATAAGTTACAATTTGCATTGCTATGACCTTCGCGATTAAGGGGGCGTAGCTTCTATAAAAGAGATACCATCCATATATGGTATATCATTTGTTTAAATTTCATTAAAGTATCTTCAGTGGTTGAAAAGTGTATGTGTGTGTGTGTGTGATTGGATTTTTAATGTAGCTTTAACAATTTTTCTGTCATATCACTACGATGTCTGAAGTGTGGCAGTTTATGGTGATGTCTAGCACTAGGACATCATGCTGCAGACATGTAGCATGTTCCACTCAGTCACATTATCCTGACACCAAGCCGACCAGTCCTAACCTTTTAATGCTGAGCACCTAGTGGAGCAGCTGTAAGTACCATTTTATAAGTCTTTGGTATGACTCAGCTGGGGTTCAAACCCACGACCTCCAGCATCCGAGGCAGACACTCTAACCTCAATACCCCAAAAAATGTACAGGTCACAGAATTCCATTTTCCTGTACAATGAGCTTGAATTTTGTTAGAGGGCCTGAAGGGAGATTAGTTGTTTTCAACTGAGTTACCCTCTTTAAATAATGATATTATTATTATTATTATTATTATTATTATTATTATTATTATTATTATCTTTAGGCACTGTTATGGTATGCAACAATCTTGTCATGATATATACTTTCAGAAAGTTTCATTAAAACATCTTAAGCAGTTCAAAAGTTGTACTATGGATAAGGATACTAATCAGAACTGCATTTTGCTTTGTTGTAACCTCAATAATCAGGAAGGTGGCATGGCTTTGGTACACAACAAAATACCATACAGTCATCATATAAAATTCTGCACAGTTTTATTATAACATTTTCAGTGGCTCAAAAGTTAGGCCCTGAGCAAGGATACAAGTCACAGAATTACATTTTCCTTGACTGCAGTCTTAACCGTAACAGTCTGGCTATGGTACACAACAGCCAGTCTAGTCATGATATACACTTGAGCACAGGTTCATTAAAAACTCTCCAACCAATGCAAAGTTATGAACCAGACAAGCAAATGTTAATTAATGGACTGACAGTTAACTCCACAAAATAATATGCACCAATTCAAGATGGGTGGGTAAAAAAGTATTAAATGTTGAAAATACACTCTAAAATCGTGCTGAAATTGTAAAATACTCAAAATTTTGGGGAAAAAAAGTACCATAAAAATTGGAAAATGTTAATTATTATCAAGTTCAAAAGTACTTTGATGTAATCTCTTCTACTACATATGCAGGCATGAAGGTGTAAAAGAGAATGAACTGAACAAATTTGCAAAATACCCTGGGAATGATACATGTTTCATATGAACTGAAGTAAGTGATAAATCTGGTATACAAAATATCAACATTATAATTTAAAACATTACATTATCCATTAACACAGGTGGTCTCTCTTCCTCTTTAAATTGGGTGGATTCTTCCATTTTATACTGCAACTGGAGTGGGGTGGGGTGGAGTCATGTTGGATGGGCTAGACAAGGAAGGGGGTACATGTAGTTTTATCTTCATTTTTCTTCCTGGAAGAAATATTTTTCTCCTTGTTTGCATAAAAACTCCAAACTATTTGGTGAAAACATTACTGACTTTAACTAGGAACAAAAACCAAAAACAAAAATAGAGCTTGAGGAAGAAAACCCTGCTTCTCTTTCCCCACAGAAAATAAAATGGTCAGTGCCTAAAGAAATGAATGATCAAAAAATACATCTCCTTTGAAGGTTAAAGATCAATAATTATATAAGTAATATTGAGATGTTTATGTTGAATGACCTCCCTTTAATCAGTGCTGAAGATCATGGAATTCATTACCCTTTGGGTCATGATACAATTTTAAATGGGGCATACAAGAGAAAAGTACCTAAAGACAACAAAAAATAAACTAATGGATTTATGGCATGATATTTTGACTGCAGCAGAAAATACAAACAAGGTCAAAATAAAAACACCACCAAAATAATTGCATAAGATGTATACAGCTCACATTTGTCAACCAAACAAGTGCCAAAATTAATCCTCTACCAATAATATTAATTGTATACCAACATACCCTACATGAAGACACAGGCATTTTTTGGCACAGCAGATAGAAAACACTCAACAGCATAATGAAACTTTGGCTCCTATAATCTGCAATTGATTAAAATGAATTATTCAGTCAAATGATTTTTCAGAGAGAATCAATAATTTGCACCTATCCTTATGAGTTCAGACAATTGATTTTCCAGAGAAAATCATTAATTTGCGCATTCTGTTATGAGTTCCGATTACTGATGCTTTACTGTACATAGTAAACATGTTAACTCGTTGACCCTTTGTATTTTCATTTTCAACGGGGATAGGAAATGCATTTTTTGGGGATTATTTCTGACTGCATCCAAATGCATAATACAGAAACAAATTCAAATTTCTATTCATTTGCAAAGAAACTATTTCATTGAAACAAGCTGTTAAGAAAGCAATACTATTCATATAGAATAATAGGTAATAACCAAAACTGAACACCAGTTGGAAGTGGAAATAAAAATTCCTGTGTGCAGTTCTTCTCTGGTACAATAGATTTGTATTTTTTCAGAGCAAATTGTGTGAAATATTCATATATAATGGATTTTAATGATAAAGGGTATTAGATCTTAACAAGTCAAATAAAATTAATTGATGTCAGACTTTCAGAATAAATCAAGTTGGCATGCAGTACTTACAAATTCATGCTGCAGTGAAGTTTGAGTTGCCTCCCTCTGAGTATTAAAGCATGTGTATTCATTGTAAGCAAACAAATAAAACAAAACTCCACAGCTAGAATCCAATTCATAAACTGCCAGATCGAAACACATCAATATTTTACACTAATTAATTCCGCTCTAGATAGTAATTTTAAATGTCATCATACTCTACATCGATAACATAGCAATGACTGAGTCCTACTCATTGATTCGTACTAATAAACAGTTGGCACATCGGTTGCAGTGTCTTAGAACACTAAATCTGAATAGAAGAAAAATAATAATTACAAGAATGAGAACACAGAAAAAACTATGTCTGTTTTATTAGAACTAGTAATTCAAATTTCCATGCACTAACTGCCCCTTTTGATGATAAACTGAGTGATATATTAAGCTGAGCTTTAATTTACCAATTTCAATAATAATAGTTTTCACATTAAGCAAATAGGAGCCTATTTTTCCATTTTTGATGAGGAAATGAGTGTCCATTGAAGGGGCTGTGGGTGAAAAGAAATTCCAGGAATTCAAGATAAGACAATTTCTTCCTTTTAACTGTCAAGTGTTAAAACCATCTCTGATATTCTTCAGCAATAACAAGATTTTAAAATCTTTTGCCACTGTACCCATATTGGATGTCTGCTTAGAACTATTTTCATTTAGGAAAAAGTAGACATCATTATAAGACTTTTGGTAAAAAACCCATGTCACAATGGGGAGCAGTGAAAACAAGATTTTTAAGACAGTCATCACAACATTCATATTGGATGTACAAGTGGCACCATTTTCATTTAGGACCAACTATGAATTACATGAAGTCTGTTGGTGAAAGCCCAATGTTGACATACCATGCATTTGTAGAGGATGAGACATAACAATATTGTCAAGATATGACTTTCCATTCAGGAGGAATATCAATAACAAGATTTTCAAGATTTTGCTAGATGCCCCAGATTTCATGGCATACAAATCTTCTTGACAGACAAAAAACAAATAATGAGGAATGCATAATAAACAATTATCTGACCATATTTTATGTACATGTTGCTATTACAAATAGCTGATATTACAAAGAACACAATTTATAAGAAAGACATATCTTTATGGCTGATACAAAGTTGTATTGGAACGTCTGGGACCCTGGTTAAACATCGTCCAGACATATCCCTTTGGTGGTACACTAATTCCATACCTGCTCAGACCTGTTTCATAATCCTCAGCACCACTCTCATTATCTGAGTCACTACTCCAAACACAGCAGTCCTCAGGGCTGAGCATACGGGCACTCAAAACTGGGCCAAACTTGGCCTTCATGGCTTCATGGGCTTCATGAATCCAGTTCATTTGCTTGTGTCCTTTGAGCCGAGCTTGTTCAATCAGGTGCTTGATACGTCGCTGTTGATACAACTCCTCCTTCTCTGCAGATTTTGGGTCTGACAAAAAAGCATCTTGCATGTATTTTAGTTTTGGTTGCTTTGGTTTTGGCAGTTTGGGTTTCTTGTTAATGGAACGTAAAACTTCTATTTTCTCCTCAGTTGTCAGACCATCCCAACTTTTCTGAAAATATACCAAGCAGGTAAATACTTTTGCTGTTATATGTTTATCCATCAAAAGAATGACTCGGTTTTAATTTTTTTGCATTCCTAGGTATATGGAGATTTGGTGAAGCTTTTTCAATTTGATGGTATTCAGAAAGTCACAACATGATGGTCATGGATTTGGACTGATCTCTTATAATTTGATATTTGATGAGGATACAAATTTATTGTGAGCATAAGTTAATTTCAACAGATAAGAGACTCAAAACAACAATGAAAATTATTCAATGCCAGTATTTTTAGTAAATATAGTTTGCCTTTATAAAAACCAAGAAATATTTTCCAAGTACCATATGACCTAGTAATGAATGATCTACTTTTATTTTCAACCCTATAGTTTAATTACAAAAAAACAAAAGGCATTAAAGAAATAGTTCTTTGGAACTTGTTAAAATTTTGTGCCATACTGTTTAAATCTATCAAATCATATCAATAAAAATGTTTATTAATCAAAAATCCTGTATACACAGCATATTTAAACTCTGTTGTTTTTGCTGGTACTTTGAATTATACTGTGTTGTATTTAAATGGTACTTTGGATTATACTGTATTGTGTTTAAATGGTACTTTGGATTATATTGTATTTAAATGGTACTTTGGATTATATTGTGTTTAAGTGGTACTTTGCATTATATTGTATTGAAATGGTACTTTGGATTATATTGTATTTAAATGGTACTTTGGATTTTACTGTATTTAAATGGTACTCTGGATTATATTGTATTTAAATGGTACTTTGGATTATATTGTATTTAAATGGTACTTTGGATTATATTGTATTTAAATGGTACTTTGGATTATATTGTATTTAAATAGTACTCTGGATTATATTGTATTTAAATGGTACTTTGGATTACATGGTATTTAAATGGTACTTTGGATTATATTGTATTTAAATGGTACTTTGGATTATATTGTATTTAAATGGTACTCTGGATAATATTGTATTTAAATGATACTTTGGATAATATTGTATTTAAGTGGTACTTTGAATTATGACAATATGTCTCGGTATACAAAGCAATCTTACTCCATAGGTCTGTTCAAGGTAGCCATAATAATGTATCATGTTATAGGTACTGACACCTTGTACTATATTACATAATAATATACCATGTTATAGGTATGGACACCTTGTACTATATTACATAATAATGTACCATGTTATAGGTATGGACACCTTGTACTATATTACATAATAATGTACCATGTTATAGGTATGGACACCTTGTACTATATTACATAATCCTTGGCACTGCTATTACATACTGTACTGTTTATACCTGTGTACATGTCAGGGTCTAAAAGCAAACAACATAGACCTGATCTGCTGGTACATAATAAGTCAACAGATTTGGGTCTATGTTGTTTGTTCTACTGATCTGTCCTTACAAACTGCATTAATCCAGATTTGCTGGTACATTATAAATTTGTGTCACAGTGACCTTGACTTGAAACTTTTTGACTCCAAATCTATAAATGTCTTAACCACCCCAAGAGAAAACCATGCTCAAAATTTGGTCAATAAATTAAGAAAAAAACTTATTGCCCAAAAATCACTTTTCAAGTCACTGTAACTGTGACTTTTTATCTTTTGACATATTTGTGCAGAACCTATATTTTCTTCTTCTTTCAGCTGTAGTGACCTTTATCTTTGACCTTTTAACCCCAAATCAGTAAATTACTGTTTCTCCTTACCTCAAGTGAAAGTCATCAATAAAACTTGCTTGAAGGTAGCTTATCTAAAACAAAAGTTAATGTACAGAAACCATATTCTTCATTCAAGTTTAGTCTGTGATCTCCAATTTAAGTTAATATGTAAACACCAACATGGAGTGATGGACAGATGTGCAACATCACTGCATGATAAGCCCAGCTTTACAGGAAAACTAGATTTGTGTTTATAAAACATCTCTGTTCCAACTGCATACCCAAAACTTCAAAACAATTGAAAATGTGTACAAAACAAAAACACTGCCATAATGGCCTGAAAATCTATTCAGGTCAATTACATTTGAACATTAATATGCTTGCAAAATTTCATTTATTATTGACAAATGATTTTTTCACAATCTTTCTAACATTCCCAGACAGACTGACACACAAAATCAAGATGCATCTGCTGCAAACAGTGGAGGTATAAACTCAAATAAAATCGTATTGTTTTTAATGCACTGTAAGCCATAATATGTTTATATTTTGAACCAAGTTCAATTAGTATACATATATTGCTGTAGAATTGCAACCAATATGAGATGTAGTCATCCATATGTCCTGTCCAGCTGACATGCCTGTTAAGAACAAAAATATTGATAATGAATGGATGGATCAATGGACAAACAGAAACAACATCAAAATATTAAAACTGAAGAATTAGATAACCAATGGCACATCTAGCTGCGCCATTATTATAATATGTGTGTCAAGTTTGACATATTTTGAATGATCTTGTAGTGATGCTCTTGGAACAATAGTGTGACAGACTGATGGAACCCATTTCAACATCTGCTAACTTCATTGGGCTGGGGATACAAACAAATGTTTGAACTGAGTTGGATCAGTGCATTTGCCACCAACAAAATCACAATATGTTTAATGGCAATACACATTATACACCTGTAAATCTATTAATCTGGATAAATGGCTATACACATTATACATCTGAAAGTCCATTAATCTGGATAATTGGCAATACATATTATACACCTATAAGTCCATTAATTTGGATAATGGGCAATACACATTATATACCTGTAAGTCCATTAATCAGGATAAATGGCAATACACATTATATACCTATATTTCCTTTAATCTGGATAAATGGCAATAAACACTATATATATATATATATATATATATATATATATATATATATATATATATATATATATATTTCCATTAATCTGGATAATGGCAATACACATTATATACCTATATTTCCATTAATATTGATAATGGCAAAAAACATTATATACTGTACCTATAATTCCATTAATCTGTGCATTTGCCATCAACAAAATTCACAATATGTTTAGTGGCAATGCACATTATACACCAGTCCATTAATCTTGATAATGACAATACACATTATACACCTGTAAGTCCATTAATCTGGATAATGGCAATAAACATTATATACTATACTTCCATTAAACTGGACAGATGTTCACATTACAGTAGTAGCTGTCTTGCTAACTATGCATAGATGTTATGCTCACAACATTTTATTCATGTACACTATCTCAGCATATGTGAACAATATGATTAAGACCATGCCTTGTATCATAGAGACCATGCCTTATATCACAGAGACCATGCCTTGTATCATAGAGACCATTCCTTATATCACAGAGACCATGCCCTGTATCATAGAGACCATTCCTTATATCAGAGACCATGCCTTGTATCATAGAGACCATGCCTTATATCACAAAGACCATCTCTTACACCATCTCAAATTTCAGCTATTAATATACATACAAAATAAGTGAGAGATAATATTAATCTTAATTGCCTTAAAATCACCAAAAAAATGAATTTCAACTGATTCAACCTTTAGCATAATTCTTCAAGCAGATCTAGATTGAAAAGGGATGCATGTATATTTTTGCATAGATTAAGAACTAAATGTAGTAACTGAAATAATGATTTTATTCTTAAATCATCTTTCCTACTGTAGGTACTGTGCATATAGGGATATTAAATCAGCTTTCCCACTGTAGGTACTGTGCATATAGGGATATTAAATCAGCTTTCCCACTGTAGGTACTGTGCATATAGGGATATTAAATCATCTTTCCTACTGTAGGTACTGTGCATATAGGGATATTAAATCAGCTTTCCTACTGTACGTACTGTGCATATAGGGATATTAAATAAGCTAAACACTTTCTATTGGAATGTCCAAAATATACAGCTCTAAAAGTTTTTTTTACATTACCATTTCGACTTATAATTAAGACATTATTAGCTGACAATTCCATGAAATCTGATGTGTACGTGTGCATGTGTGTGTGCATGTGTGTGATTGTGTGTGTGTGTGCGTGTGTGTGTGTGTGTGTGTGTGTGTGTGTGTGTGTGTGTGTGTGTGTGTGTGTGTGTGTGTGTGTGTGTGTGTGTGTGTGTGTGTGTGTGTGTGTGTGTGTGTGTGTGTGTGTGTGTGTGTGAGAGAGAGATTTGGATTTTTAGCGTAGCTTTCAAAATTTTTCAGTCATATCACTATGATGTCCGCAGTGTGGCAGTTTATAGTGGTATTCTCATGAAATTAATAAACAGATACTTTTAGAAGTGCAAACCAAACTAATACATGAATCACAACTACACCTGTCTTCTCTTGTTGCATGTACATGTATATAGTACATATAATGTTCTACAAATTACCATGGCTACTAGTATTTATTACATAACTCTCTGTGTGTGTGTGTGTGTGTGTGTGTGTGACAAGAAATTATTATAATTTTACCACAGAAAAAATTCCACATTGTTGGCAATACAAACAAGCTGATAGTGATATAAAATTCTACCTGGCAACAAAACCTTAAGATTTGTTATACTATAACAACTAACTCTTTGATTCAGAGTTGGGGTGGGGGATAATGAAAGATTCATTCAAAAAATAGTTTTAAATTTGGTGAGGGTATAGTTTAACCAATCATTTTAAAACAAGGCATTTTAATGACAAAACAAGGCATTTTAATGACAAAACAAGGCATTTTAAAAGACAAAACAAGGCATTTTAATGACAAAACAAGGCATTTTAAAAGACAAAACAAGGCATTTTAATGACAAAACAAGGCATTTTAAAAGACAAAACAAGGCATTTTAATGACAAAACAAGGCATTTTAATGACAAAACAAGGCATTTTAAAAGACAAAACAAGGCATTTTAAAAGACAAAACAAGGCATTTTAAAAGACAAAACAAGGCATTTTAAAGATGCTGAAAACGGATTTTAGTATTGTCCATGTCATTTATCATGACTTTTTTTTCAGATGGGAAATATAAATTAGAAGGTTTTACAAATTCAAACAAACTGACTATCAGAGATTGCAAAATCTGTCAAAAATCCATAAATCCAAGAAAAAAAGGGACAACAGCCTAACAATCACCAAGGTGCTGAAAAATGTTGAAAATGATGAACAGTATCGACAATTTCAAAATACAATACTTGCAGTGAAACTTAATCATACATGACATTAAAAGGATTTCTAGCTGTCAAGTACAGTGAATATGACGTAATTGTGTGAGCCCAGCTACTGAACTGAATCCAAACAATTTGCTGGATAACTGAAGAATGAATCAATTTGGTGTGACATCTGTAGCACACTGATCATAGTCTCTCATTATCTTAGTCATGACAAATTCCAGCAAATCCTGTAAAGACAAATCTATTGGGATGAAATACACAATAATTTCATTGAATGAAACAAAAAAGGAAAATATTGTTTAGTAAGTTAACTATATTGGTCCATTTGTTCACAATGAAATGGAAATTTTAGACCCATCTGAGCATTTAGTTCCACTGATCAATACAAACAAGATGGGATTTGAATGCAATCCATTTAAACTGAGCTCAACCATTAGATACAAGCTTTCAGACCAATACTGTATATTCCATATATACCTGCTTATAAGTCAAGTCCCAAATACAACCTACCACCATATAATGCAGTGGCAGATCTGAGTCTAATTAGTTTGCCTGGAGTAATTAGTAGAACAAACAAAGCAGACCATGATCTGCCAGTGCATGATGCAATGGTAGACCAGGGTCTATGTTGTCTGCAGTGGGACTCCATTTATATGCGAGTATAGATGGTAATAAAAATCGGGCAAATGATACAATGACCCTTAGTGATGATCATATTTCACTCACCCACCCCCCAATGTATAAGGATCTAAACCAAACATTAATTCATTCATTCTTTCATTCATTATTGCATAATTAATTAATCATTAATTCATTCAACTGCCTTATCTACAATTACTTATCTGAGTTAAATGTTTATTAAGAACTGAACTTCATATTTTACAAGATTCATATAATCATAAAGCTTTAAAAATGATAACACACTATATGAATGGCCACAGCCAACTTTCATAATGTGTAATGATTACACACTATATGAATGGCCAGTCAACTTTCATAATGTGTAATGATTACACACTATATGAATGGCCACAGTCAACTTTCATAATGTGTAATGATTACATACTATATGAATGGCCACAGCCAACTTTCATAATGTGTAATGATTACACACTATATGAATGGCCACAGCCAACTTTCATAATGTGTAATGATTACACACTACACGAATGGCCACAGCCAACTTTCATAATGTGTAATGATTACACATTATATGAGTGGCCACAGCCAACTTTCATAATGTGTAATGATTACACACTACACGAATGGCCACAGCCAACTTTCATAATGTGTAATGATTACACACTATATGAGTGGCCACAGCCAACTTTCATAATGTGTAATGATTACACACTATATGAATGGCCACAGCCAACTTTCATAATGTGTAATGATTACACACTATATGAGTGGCCACAGTCAACTTTCATAATGTGTAATGATTACACACTATATGAGTGGCCACAGCCAACTTTCATAATGTGTAATGATTACACACTATATGAGTGGCCACAGTCAACTTTCATACATGGCATGTGATGATTACACACTGTACGAATGGCCACAGACAATTTTCATGCACAGCATGTAAAGATTACACGCTACATAAATGGCCACTGCCAATTTTCATTCATAACATGTAATGATTACATGCTACATGAATGGCCAAAGCCAACTTTCATGAACGATGTGTAATGTTTACACACTACATCAATGGCCAAAGCCAACTTTCATACAGAGTATGTAAATGATTTTCAACCTTCATGACTTCATGATTCTTGTAAAATATGAAATTCAGTTGTTATAATCATATTCCTAAAAAAAAACATAATGAATCTCAAAAAAATAAATAACAGAATTATATTTTAACCATTGTTTACCAATATTGTGAAAGTATGTAAGTACATGAATATAAGCAGTTTCTTTCTGGCATTGTAAACTAATTGCTTCTAGTTTTTTGCATCACATGATGTTATTTTAATCAAATCTAAATACATGTAACAAAGAACTGTCAAAAATGTGTAATTTTTCTTCAATATTCATCTGAAATAAAAAAGAACGAAGAAATTCCATCTAAAAGACTGAATAAATTCCATCTAAAAGACTGGTCATCAGTCTCTATAGTTGTAGAAATAGATGATGTGCGCTCAATGACTAGAGACCAAGTCTGGCTGCAGATAGGTTTCATAAACTGAAGCTTCCTTTCTTATTATTTCTATCACCTGTATAAAAATTTGTCTAAATTATAGAAATTTCTCATTTTTTGTGAGTCTGATATGCTTAAAGAATGTGAAACTTCAAAAAACTGGAAAGTGCTGTGGGCCTGAAATTAAGTTTTGGATGTCACTCACAAGAGATAGCTCTGAGACTGAAAAACTCGTCTGGCTGAATAAAGTCTTACGTACAGAAAACCTAAAATGGCACATTACAAAGCCAATGAACTGCATGTCAAGATCACTTTCAAAGCATTGCTGAAAAACCCGAACCAAAACCTTAAGGAACTGTTGAGGATGTAGCAGATGCTTAGAAAAATACCAGCCATGTCACACTTCCCACTAATACTGTCTACTATGTCACACTTCCCACTAATACTGTCTACTATGTCACACTTCCTACTAATACTGTCTACTATGTCACACTTCCCACTAATATTATCTACTATGTCACACTTCCCACTAATACTGTCTACTATGTCGCACTTCACACTAATATTGTCTACTATACCAGACTTCACACTAATACTGTCTACTATGTCACACTTCAAACTAATACTGTCTACTATGTCAAACTTCACACTAATATTGTATAGACAGAACTGTTGTTGTTGTTGTTGTAGGGTTTAGTGCCATTTTCGGCACAAGATAGGCTATACATGGCAGCCAGTATCAATGGCGGAGGAAGAACCCTGGAAAACCCTGGGAAGAGCCATCGACCCACAAGAAGCTACTTGCAAGCTTTCTTACATACCCGCATTGCCCGGACCTGATAGTTGAATCCACACAGACAGAGGTGAGATGGCAATGATCCATAATGGTGAGTGCTTTAGACCACTTGGCCACTTGGGGCCCCCTAGACAGAACTGATCTGATTGGTTAAGTGATTATCTGCCATAACACAAAAGACATAATTTGATCTCATTTGAAAGGCAAAATTTATGTTTTAAAAATTGGATGGCAAATTAGGTAGGTACATGTAACATAGTCAATTATGTACCAGTATCCATGTCAATGACATACTGATATCCATGTCAATTACATACCAATATCCATGTCAGTAACACACTGGTATCCATGTGTCACATACATATCAATATCCATGTCAATGACAAACTGGTATCCATGTCAATGACAGACAAGTATCCATGTCAATGACATACCAGTTTGGATGAAGATTTTTCTAATTACTGTAATGTCTTAAAATTTTCTAGGTGATTACTATTTGTTGGTTTGAGAAAAACTATATTTTCACTGGTACTTGAGTTCAAAAATGGGATGAGTTCTTATCATTCCATGAAATAATCATTGTGAAAACTTGTACCCCATAAAAATAATTAATTTGCTGTAAAACAAACAGCTTTCATTTATTTTCTCGCTCCCCTGTCTGGACATGGAAGAAAATTAAGAGGAGGCCCATGTGGGCTTGATATTGCTCACCTGACTAAAATAACAGTTGACCATTTCACTCAGCAGGCTTATGTAGTATTGTAAGAACACAACCTAGGTAAACTAACTCCAAAACTTGAAAATGGCATAATTAATATATACAGTCTCTTGCTCAAAATCAAAATCATCCAAGAGCTTAATGACATCATTCCATGTACCAAGTTTTATAGAAACTGGACAAGAAATATGGTAAGAATCTCAGCCAATCAGATACAAAATAAAGCTTCAAGATAGGTAAGAAGCTCAATCAATCCAATGCAAGATCACCTCATTACAATCTATGGATCATATTCACTTTGATGCTATCCAAAATCTTGATGATATAAGCAAAAATATTCTGAGTTTGATCTGAATTGGACCAGGAATATGACCTCAAGAGTGGTAACAAGCTCAGCCAATCAGCTGCAAGATTACATCAATAAAGGCAAGATCTCGCTTGTTACTGAATCCATCGAAGATCTTAATGATATAAGCCAGAGTGGTCCAAGTACAGGTCCGTGGGTCATTTTTTTGTGGCCCACGCTGACACCAAAAGTCAGTTCTGTAATTATAATATAATCACTATAATATATATAGATGTATGACCCACAAACTTTACAATTTTGGTCCATCTGGACCCAGAGTGGAAGATGTTGGACCATCCTGATATAAGCCCTTATTCCAATTTTTATAAAAATCAGAACAGAATTATGGCTTCTAGAGTGGTAATAAGCCCAGTCAATCTGATGCAAGATCACCTCCTTAATATGCATGGATCTTGTTTATTATCAAAACTGTCCAAGATCTTAATGATATAAGCCAATATGCCAAGTTTGATCAATTTGAAATCAGATTAGAAATACAGCACCCAAAGTGGTAAAAAGATCCTCAGCCATTCAGATGTAAGATCACCTCATTATTATGCACGGACATCGCACATTATCAAACTCATATGAGATCTTGATGATATATATTTCTAGTTTGATCATAATCAGATCAGAAATATGGCCTCCAGAGCAGTAACATAATTAACCATTCACATGCAAGGTCACTTAATTAATAAGAATTCATCTCATTCACTATCAAATTTGTCAAAGACTGTGATAACACAAACCCATATTCCAAGTTTGATTGAAAGTGGGTCAAAAATATGGATTCCACAGTGGCAACAAGTTGATGGACAGACACAAGATGGATGCAGGGCTATACCACAACCTGAACTGACTTATGAGACAAGTAAGCTAAAATTACTATTTTCTGTATGAAAAGTAGATAAATTTAGCACATTCTAACTCATACTCAATCAATTGGAACAATCTGAAGTGGTGTGGAGCAGTGAGATAAATTGATTTTTTTTAAAACAATGTATGCCATATAATTTCCTTACCACTTAACGAAATGGAATCCATGAACATACTTGTCTTGTAACTGGAGTCATAATGGTGTTATTGAGAGGGAATGACTTCAAATTTATAATGAGGATACTGAAGAGAATGTTGGTCTGTCACTAAGGTCAAACTCACCATTGTTAATTGTACTTTCTTGATTTCCATTTTTGATTGTACTTATTAAGTACAAACGTAAATAACGATTATTGTCGAGTTCATGAATAGTAGTTAGAGTACCAAGTAAAGAGATAAATTATGTCAAGCCCACATGAAACTGTGATTTGTAACGCATACGTATAGGGTTTAGAGTACCAAGTAAAGAGATAAATTATGTCAAGCCCACATGAAGCCGTGATTTGTAACGTATACGTATAGGGTTTAGAGTACCAAGTAAAGAGATAAATTATGTCAAGCCCACATGAAGCCGTGATTTGTAACGTATACGTATAGGGTTCAGAGTACCAAGTAAAGAGATAAATTATGTCAAGCCCACATGAAGCCGTGATTTGTAACGTATACATATAGGGTTTAGAGTACCAAGTAAAGAGATAAATTATGTCAAGCCCACATGAAGCCGTGATTTGTAACGTATACGTATAGGGTTTAGAGTACCAAGTAAAGAGATAAATTATGTCAAGCCCACATGAAGCCGTGATTTGTAATGTATACATATAGGGTTTAGAGTACCAAGTAAAGAGAAAAATTATGTCAAGCTCACATGAAGCTGTGATTTGTAACGCATACATATAGGGTTTAGAGTACCAAGTAAAGAGATAAATTATGTGAAGTCCACATGAAGCCATGATTTGTAGCGTATACGTATAGGGTTTAGCAGCACATCAGAACAATGCTAACTATATGGTACCAAGTCAGAGTAAAGTTCTAAAAAGGTAAAGATTTGCCTCTCAGAAAAATATTTGGAAGATAAAACCTTCCAAATAAACATGCTACTTTGTAGTATAAGATAATAACGGATCAAAGGTAAATATGTTGAAATTCTGTAAAAGGTATAAACAAAGGGAAAAATTTATAAAAGTCTTAAAATTTTGTCAAAATCTGTTATATAAACTTGACTCCATCAAAAAGTCCAAGATTTTCTCTGATGGTACATTATCATAATGAGTCTTAATTGAGCTGATGCACCCAATGACAAAATTAGCCCAACTAATGCAGGCAACCTATTGCCCTGGAATGTGTCCCATGATGACATTAATTACTGACTATTGCCCTGGAATGTGTCCCATGATGACGTTAATTACTGACTACTGCCCTGGAATGTGTCCCATGATGATGTTAAATACTGACTATTGGCCTGGAATATGTCCCATGATTATGTTAATTACTGACTATTGCCCTGGAATGTGTCCCACGATGATGTTAAATACTCACTATTGCCCTGGAATGTGTCCCATGATGACATTAATTACTGACTATTGCCCTAGAATGTGTCCCATGATGACATTAATTACTGACTATTGACCTGGAATATGTCCCATGATGATGTTAAATACTGACTATTGCCCTGGAATATGTCCCATGATTATGTTAAATACTGAGGATGTATTAGACATTTTAAAGGTTATATATTATGCAAAAATCCCTCTTTGACTTAAAGGATCTTTTCTTGCCTTGTCTTCATACCGTATGCCATTTTTGGGGACGCCTAAATTTCCTTGGAACTATATAGCCAGGATTGCACTAATGTAAACCACATAGATACAATGAGTTCACCTAAAAAAAAAATGTTTCACTGAGTGAAGTCACTACATGACACATTCAACAAAACTGTGTTCCATACACAATCAATACATTGATAAACAAGGAGTGTCATCACTAAATAAATTAGTTACTATGTTATTCGGTTTTTTATTTCTGTTTAAATTACTTCATGCAGATTATATGTACTAATGTCTCCTATTTAATGATTTATACTAAGCTTTATGTCTACATCTACAAAGTTAAAATGTTAATGTCTATTTTATCAACTTTTTTCCAAATTGATTAAGAACAACTGACAAGGTACACATCAAGGTGGGCACCTTGCAAAATACAAATACTTGCAAGGGCTTGAAATCCAATCACATATAATTTAACACATGGATACCATACATGCCTATGGAAAACTATCTACCTATAATTTAACACATGGATACCATACATGCCTGTCTATGGAAAACTATCTACCTATAATTTAACACATGGATACCATACATGACTGTCTATGGAATACTATCTACCTATACTTTAACACATGGATACCATACATGCCTGTCTATGGAAAACTATCTACCTATAAGGACTTTTTAAAGTTTCTGGTCCTAGCTGAACATTTTTTCCCCCCAAAATTACTTCATTTGCTGAATATTATTGAAATTAAATATAGAAATATTAAAATAATTAAATAATATGAAACACTGACATATTTCATGAATTTGATACCCGCAAAAATTTCTAGTTTTCTGTTCCTGATTTACTGTTGCTTCCACTTTAGTATTATCCTTTTCCTTTGCGACATGTAATAATTTATTACAGAACTTAACCCTACCATTACTTCATGTTTTTCTTACGAGTTAAATCATCTATAATTTTGTTTTAATTAGTAATAGAAAGATTTTGAGATGTCAAGAGATTAGGAAATGGGCTTTCACACCTTCATTGTCTTAAAATTTGGTTCTGTCTGGTGTATAACAAATCAGGAAAACATAATTACCAAATAACTGAATGAAATAAATATGGACACACCATGTTAAATATCCAACATACTGAGTCAGCAACTGGCCATTCAGCTGGTAAATCAGACTCAGCAACTGGCTATTCAGCTGGTAAATTGGACACATCTGGTATTTTAAACGTTTACCTATACATAATGCCCACACTACTTCTAACAGTGCAGATCTATCACACAAATCACTTGCTGACCAGTCTGTGTTGTTCACTTAGATCATTAAGTAAAATAAACAGCGCAGTCCTTGTCTACCAGTACATACTATGCTGGTAGATCCGGATCTTTAAGCTCAGGGATGTTCCAAATGAGTCATCTATTGAAAATAACCCATGTAATAAATGAGTGTTAAACTGAGGGATGTTCCAAATGAGTCGTCTACTGAAAATGACCCATGTAATAAACGAGTGTTAAACTGAGGGATGTTCCAAATGAGTCATTACTGAAAATGACCCATGTAATAAATGAGTGTTAAACTGAAGGATGTTCCAAATGAGTCATCTACTGAAAATGACCCATGTAATAAATGAGAGAGTATTAAACTGAGGGATGTTCCAAATGAGTCATCTACTGAAAATTACCCATGTAATAAATGAGAGTGTTAAACTGAGAGATGTTCAAAATGAGTTGTCTACTGAAAATTACCCATGTAATAAATGTGTTAAACTGAGAAATGTTCCAAATGAGTCGTCTACTGAAAATGACCCATGTAATTAATGAGAGAGCATTAAACTGAGGGATGTTCCAAATGAGTCGTCTACTGAAAATTACCCATGTAATAAATGAGAGTGTTAAACTGAGAGATGTTCAAAATGAGTGGTCTACTGAAAATGGCCCATGTAATAAATGAGTGTCAAACTGAGGGATGTTCCAAATGAGTCATCTACTGAAAATGGCCCATGTAATGAAAGAGTGTTAAGCTGAGGGATGTTCCAAATGAGTCGTCTACTGAAAATGACCCATGTAATAGATGAGTGTTAAACTGAGGGATGTTCCAAATGAGTCATCTACTGAAAATGACCCATGTAATAAATGAGAGTGTTAAACTGAGGGATGTTCCAAATGAGTTGCCTACCAAAAATGCAATTAGGATTAAATGATCATGGTTGAGTATTTATTGATGTGTAAATTTTACCTAACCACTCACAAAAAAGAGTACTCCGAAGGACTTTATGTTAACTTTGTGAGTGATTAGGTAAAATTTACACATCGATAAATACCCAACCATGATCATTTAATCCTTATAATTCCAATTTACTTCCTTTCTAATATCAGACCAGCATGTTTAATCAGCAAAACATTCACTTTTATGTAACTTGAAATTTTTCATAAGCCTCTTAACTTCAACAGAATACATTGTACACAGCCCGATTTTCACTAGCCAAGATTCATTGATACTTTATACAGTAATATGGGGTAGAATGCCATAGAGACTCATGCCAGTGATATACGGTTATGATAATTATTTTAATATATAAAAATGATTGTTGCAGTTAAACCAGGATATTCCTTTTTTTTTTGCAAATTACGCTTGCATATAACACGAGTTGTTATAACAATGTTGATTTTACTTTCCACGCATTTCGATCCTTCAAAAGCAAAATCGTGTCCATTTTTATTGAGATCCCTTGTTTGACATATGTCCCTAACATTTAATAACCGCTGCTTAACATGTTGTCGAGGTGAAATGCAATAATTTCCGAAGACTGTCTTGTAAAGCTTACCACATGCCTTCGTCGGCAAAAGGGATGAGTGGTGGAGTGCAGGAAAGTCTGTGCAGTAACATTGTTTCAACTTATAATGGTACATTTCTATCTGTGGTTGGTATCTTTCGATTGGAAATCACAGGAGTGGGTGGGTGGGTTTTAGTTGTTGTTATTATTAGGGTGTAATGGGTTGATATAGATAAAATTTCGTATCAAATGACATGGAAACAGGGAGCCAAAAGTAGTGTGCAGAATTTATCAATGTGTAAAAAATTCCACTTCAGTATCTCAGTATCACATGACCGTCTACATCCAATTAAATTGCAGAAAACGCGTTCAATTCATAAAAATTGGAATTATTACAAGAATTAAAGAAACTTTGAGCAATTTAATGAGATTCATGAGAGTGTCAATGTTATAAGGAGGTCATCAGTATGAGGGGTTTGATAGTGAGGGATCATTGTATGTATCAATGAGCAATTAAGCTATATTATTTTAAAGACCTCTCTCTGAAAGACTACCACTAAGTATTTTTGTATGACAAGATATGCATGAAATGATTTCAATAAATTATCACGGAAAATATTTTTGTGATGCATTTTTTGAAAACTCTATTAAGTAGAGAAATTGAAGGAAATAATATCTGAGCAAATGCCTCCTTACTGCTATGCCATACACTTTTACAAGCATCCAGTAATCATTACAAGTCTCCAATACTATTGATAGGATGCAATGTTAGAAATTCCATCAAACCTTTGGCTGAAATTACTGTAAATTAACTCATTCAATAACAAACCATGTGATCTGATCAATGTAGAACCATGTCCAGTGCAAGTATCTCTATTCCAATATTCCAATTCCTTAAAGGAAATGGAAAAAAGCAAGATTCTGCTGCAAAATTTAATGTATACAAATCAGGGTTTTAAAAAATCCATTCATCTTGCTCGTAAAAGTGTAATGTACAGACAAGTCAGGTGTCAGGTTTACCTCAACAAACAATACAAAATTATTATGACATTATAGTCATGTAACATAAGATAAGTGGCAATTTTACAATTCTTTCAGGCCTGCACATGGTCCTAACTTTTTATAATTCAAGACAGTGTGGTCATATGGATGGCTGAATAAATACAGTTCGGTACAAAACTATTGGGTTACATTGGCCTAAAACTTGATAGGATTCATCTACATTTTGATGTGACCATACACAAATACAGATTTCATCCAATTCTACAGGAGACATAAAACTCAGGACCCAGTTAGGTTTGAATTACAAGGAGGTCTAATAAGTCTGTTATCTACTGATTTATGTGTAAAGTTAGTAAATAATTTGTTTTGTATGTATCAAACCTACAGGTGTCAGGCCAAATATTCAAGAGGTTTGCTTACTTTTAGTATCACTGCCTGAGAGAAATCTGATGTAAATTGTATCCAGGATTCAATTAGGAGCTTAAATCAACTGATTTATGTGAAGAACAGTGTGTGGTCTCTAGCCTGGTATAAGGAAGGTGATGCAACCTATCCTATGTACTGCACCCTGCCCTCTTAGGGGTATAGGGCAGTCCCTAGCTATTTTGGGGGCAGTCCTGTTATAAATCTCCCAAGGTTTAATACATGGTATAAGATAACATTCTATTATATGCTTCAACTTGGCATCTTTAATATCTTTTGCAATATCTAGAGCTGTTGTTGTTTTCTTTCATGTGGTGAATGACTCATCTTCACTAGTGTACACACAACAATTCTGACATAGAATTCAAACCACCATAGTTAATTAGTAGCCATCAGTTCAAATCCAGTTAATTAATTAGTTGCCATGAATTCAAATCCCTATATAATTAATTAGCTGCCATGAATTCAAATCCCTATAATTAATTAGTTGCCATGAATTCAAATAACTATAATTAATTAGCTGCCATGAACATTTTTAAGGACCTTCAATAATACAATAACATTGTTTAAATGTATAATATGGTCAGGAAAGCAAACCCCCAACTTACATGATAGTTGCATTCCCCAAGATTGGTCACATAAACTGAAATCATGTACCTTGATATTTTAGGTTTCACTTCCTTTAATGTTCATTGAAAAATATATAATTAAATTAACCTTAACACCATTCATTTCAGCCATTTACAAAATCCTAATTTTTTTGTTTTATACAAATAATTTCATTATTTTTAAGTCTTCACTAAAAGATTCAATTAATTTTTTTTATTATATCAAATCGCATTAATGTGAAGTCAAGTCCAAATTGCTATGTCTGTTGAAATGTGTACAGCAAAATAAGGTCCTAATCTTGTTTCCTGCATCAAAGATAAAGACTTAAGTTCTCCCAAATAAGAAATCACTTTCACATAATAAAAACTTCCATACAGGACAGTTTCACCTTTTGGTACCTTATTAGAGGTCATTAGGCAGAGATGAAAAACTTGGTCTTTATTCTTAATAAAACCATAACCTTTAGGGTCTCAGTTTGAAGTTTGGACCATATCATGTGCATAAAATCATAAAGTTTAGAGTCTCATTTTGAAGTACAGACCAAATCATGTGTAATATATTCATGAGATATTATTTTACAGTTTCTCTATAAATATTTTTAAATATGCATGAAAATCATTTTCCAAATTGTGGTGTCCCTAAGAGGAAGATTGAGTCATTCAATGCATTGAATGAGACAGTCCTAGAAAGGGGAAGACAAGAGTCATTCACTGCATTGAATGAGGCGGTCCTAGCAAGGGGAAGAGAGTCATTCCCCACATTGAATGAGGTGGTCCTGGCAAATGTAAGACGGAACCATTCACTGCATTGAACGAGATGGTCCTAGCAAATGTAAGACTGAATCATTCACCACATTGAAATGAGACTGTCCTAGCAAATATTTTCAAACTAATCTTGAATCACCAGATTTAAAAACTGGAATAAGATGCCTTTTTCCAATACACCTAAAATACTGAACTTGCTACATGATGCAAAGTTTGAATATTAATAATAATAATAATAATAATAATAATAATAATAATAATAACTTTATTTAAATAGGGTGACACAATTAGTTGCATGAAACTAATCCCCCTTGTAGCCCTTTATTATGTGCATATTTACATTCAACACACACACACACACACACACACACACACACACACAGCATTGATAATAAACTATATTTATATCTCGATCCAATAAAGAGAAAATTTAAATGAACATGCTCCAACTAGGTACATTGTGTTTATACTGTAGAAAAGTAGTGAGACAACAAAGTGGAAGGTTAGTGTATTTATTCTTTAAGTTGTAATGTATTTTGAACAGGAATTAGTGATCCTGAATAGTGAAAACTTTTCTTAAGAATATTTTTTAAATTTGGTTTTGGGATTGAAAGGTGGTTAGCTGAAACTTATCTTAAATTGGGAGTGTTGCCTTGTTCTCTAGCATGACATAGTTCACTGAGGTACAGTGGGGCCATATTGTTATAGTTCACTGAGGTACAATGGGGCCATATTGTTATAGTTCACTGAGGTACAATGGGGCCATATTGTTATAGTTCACTGAGGTACAATGGGGCCATATTGTTATAGTTCACTGAGGTACAATGGGGCCATATTGTTATAGTTCACTGAGGTAAAATGGGGCCATATTGTTATAGTTCACTGAGGTACAATGGGGCCATATTGTTATAGTTCACTGAGGTACAATGGGGCCATATTGTTATAGTTCACTGAGGTACAATGGGGCCATATTGTTATAGTTCACTAAGGTACAATGGGGCCATATTGTTAAAAAACTTTGTGCTTAAGACTAGCCTTTCTCAAAACTATTCATTCCCTTACTGTTAACAATATCATTCATTGCATTTGGAATGTTTTCAGCATTATCTAAGATTTGACTCAAGCTCTTTTTTGCAATCAGAATAATTTGTAAATACTCTTGTCAGATGTGTTTCCCCAGAGTACACTGCAGTAGTCTAGGTATGGTTATATATGGCATTTGTAATATATTAACCTATGTTTAGTTCACAGATATGGCCTTATCTTGCTAAATAACCATAGACATGAATTAACTTCATGACTTGAATATGTTCATTCCATTGCATCAACCATCACCCCAAGGATTCTTGAATATGTTCATTCCATTGCATCAACCATCACCCCAAGGATTCTGTCATGGGTAACCATTTCTAGGCAAATTTCATTCAACTTAAGATTCAAACTGTTATTTTCCTATTCTGCTCTCTTTTGTTTGGTAGTAATCATTAATACTTTAGTCTTGTCTGCATTTACTTTCATGCCATTTTCCATACACCAGAAATCTATTCTAAGTAAGGCTATCTGAAGGGAGACCTCTAGGTCTGACTTTAGTTGTTTGAAATCTGATAGTGTGGTGCATTCAAGTCAGTGGATGAAATACAGTTGCCTATTTTCAATGGCAGATCATTCATGAAAATGAGAAAGTTGTTGTTGTTGTTGTTGTTGTTGTTATAGGGTTTAACGCCATTTTTCAGCACAAGATAAAATGAGAAAGAGGAGTGGGCATAGGATTGATCCCTGTGGTACTCATGTACTTTGTTGTTCTTTAGAAAAATTGCCATTTATTTTGACATGTTAGATCTGAAGTAAACCAATCAATCATTGAATTGTCACATTCAAATGATCAATTTGTTGATAAGAATATCATGATCAACAAGATCAAAGGCTTTTCTAAGATCAACTTGTATGGATCCAACTAATTTTCCTTGATCTAAGGCAGTAATCCATCTATCTATCATGGAGACCATGGCTGTTTCACAGGAGTGGTTTTCTCTGAACCCAAATTGGCTTTTATGAATAAAGTTATTGTTAGATAGGTATATCAAAAGATTGTCATGAACATGTTTTTCAAGTAGCTTGAACAGTATTGGTAAGACAGATATGGGTCTGCAGTTATTAGCATCTTCTATGCTGCCAGACATGTGAATGGGGGTAGCTTTTGTCAATTTCCACATCTGCGGAAAAACTGAGGTGGATGTGATAAGATTACATGTATAAGCTATGCTGTCAGATATTATAGCTGCAGCAGCCAATAGGAGATGTGGTCCAGTATAATCCAGACTTGTTGATTTCCCTGTTGCAATAGCCTGCAAATATTTTAAAACCTTTTTATTTGGTTTTGCAGAGAAAACAAATTTTGTGTCAGCTGGAATTTTTTCTGAACATAAATTTCTTAGTTCATTTTGATTAGAGTTGACAATGGGATCCTAAATTCTGAAGGAGGCTATGCTGACAAAAAAATTGATTGAATGTATTTGCTATTTCAACATCCTCATCAATAATCTGGGCTTCCTGGCTAAGTTGTTGGGTTTTGGATGACCATGTGGAACATATTATGTACGTATAGCTCAACAACACATGTTTTTAAAAGAATATATGTGATATTATCAAAACTGTAGGGTTTTGTGTATATAAGTACTGTAGTCATTTGAAACTACTATTTTTACATATTTTCACGTCAGATTATTAAGATGCTGATGAAATGCTACTCAAAGTTTATAAAAAATAAAGTAACAATTGTCTTATATCACTTCACTGCTGTTGTTGTATAACATATGATGGCATCCTCCAAAAATAAACTGGATGAAAATCAGCAACTATTTCCATACAGGAAGCAGACTTGTGTGGTCTAGCATGAAACACTAAATAACTCTTACAACCACTTGACTTCTAATGAATCAATCATGTTTCTCTTTAATGACATTCTGTTTGCATTGTAAAGGGATTATGGTTTTTAACAGTACTCAGTATTCTAGTTTGTTGACATGTGTATTCTAGTTTGTTGACATGTGTATTCTAGTTTGTCAACCTGTGTCTGTATTGTAAATGTGCTGACATGTGTCTGCAAGGTAAATGTGTTGACATGAGTCTGCAATGTAAATGTGTCGACATGTGTCTGCAAGGTAAATATGCCAACATATGTCTGCAAGGTAAATATGGTGATGTGTCTACAAAGTAAATATGCTGCAAAGATTTACATTCTCTACAACAGAATTTAACTTTAATTTTGATGTGGAACTAATGGTGCCATATGATTGTAGGGTACCTTTATTCCAGTAACAACTAAGTAAGAAAAAATTTAACTGCAGCCAAACTTAATATTATGTTAGATTAATAACATATAAATTTGTTTCATATTAATCATCTGTTATTAAAAAATGCTGTTTTTATGCCAAGAACTCAACTTCTCCTACCACTGATATTTATGAAGGCAAGTTCTCTACAAAACAAGATCAAACTTATGTGACTAATTTTTGTTTACACTCTACACAAACCCTTATAATAAATTTTTAATCTGCTATACATTACGAGTGATGAGGGATGTGAGGTTAGACACCATATAAAACTATGTGTTAAAAATTTTCCAAAATATCCCTGTTGACAAAAATTCCTAATTTTAGTGATGGTTTCAAATATTCATTGTCAGAATTATCCCTGATGTATTTACCAAGGTTACTATTGTTGATAAAGCTTAACACTGTTCCTGTGTGAACTACCCAAAAATAAGCAAAGATTGATCACATTATATTTCTGTTTGCTTTACATATCAGAAAAGAAACTGGGGCAGCCATGATGACACAGTGCAATGGTAGACTGGTTTTCACAATGTGTACAAAAAAATGATACAGATATGGTATGGAATAAGAGGTAACAAGTCTACTGGACCAATCGAATCGCCTGAGCATTTGCATTAACTTCCAAATCTGTTTAGGGCAAGCAATCAAATGATCCATACAGTAATTATACCTCAAATTACTTTACATCATCAGAAACAGACATCCATGGAATCTTGTTTAAATGATCAGAAACAGACATCCATGGAATCTTGTTTAAATTATCAGAAATGGATATCCATGGAATCTTGTTTAAATTATCAGAAATAGACATCCATGCAATCTTGTTTAAATTATCAGAAATGGTTATCCATGGAATCTTGTTTAAATTATCAGAAATGGATATCCATGGAATCTTGTTAAATTATCAGAAATAGATATCCATGGAATCATATTTACATCATCAGAAACATATATCCATGGAAACTTGTTTATCACAAATGGATATCCATGCAAACTTATTTACATTATCAGAAATAGATATCCATGGAAACTTGTTTACATTATTAGAAATAGATATCCATGGAAACTTGTTTACATTATTAGAAATAGATATCCATGGAAACTTGTTCACATTATCAGAAATAGATATCCATGGAAACTTGTTTACATTATCAGAAACAGATATCAATGGAATCATGTTTTGGTGTAAACTTGCCAGTATATGGCATGAAAATCTGAATTTAATCTATGCTAAATATATTTTCATATCGTCCTGTAAATATCAGTGTTCTCCTTTTACAATTTCCTCTTTGCTTTTCCTTTTAGTATTCAAAGAGTTGTAAGATGGAATTTACTCCCATCCACAATACTATAACCCATAGGAACCACATGTGTGTGTGTGTGTGTGATTTAGAGTTTTAACATAGCTTTAACAATTTTTCAGTCATACCGCTACGATGTCTGCAGTGTGGCAGTTTACAGCGATATCTAGCAGTGGAGCATCATGTAGCATGATGTCCCACCCAGTCACATTATCCTGACACCAAGCCGACATTTCCTAACACTAACCTCTTAATGCTGAGTGCCAAGCGAGGCAGCTGTTAGTACCATTTTTATAAGTTTTTGGTATGACTCGGCTGGGGATCGAACCCACAACCTCCCGCATCTGAGGCAGAAGCTCTAACCAGGAACCACATGTAACTTGATGGTCAGACACATAATTGATGACATTACCACAGTCAATCAAGAGTGGCTTTGATCATACACTAATCTGACAATGACTCTATGGACAGGTAATGAATCTCACTGCATGTTTTATTTGCCAAGAACTACTTTGGTCTGACAAAGACTATGGTCACACAATGGACAAAAACTCTATGGTCACATAATGGAGAGAGACTCTATCGTGACATAATAGACAAAGACCCTATGGTCACATAATGGACAAAGACTCTATGGTCACATAATGGACAAAGACTCTATGTTCACATAATGGACAAAGACTCTATGTTCACATAATGGACAAACACTATGATCATATAGTGGACAAAGGCTCTATGGTCCATAGTGGACAAAGACTCTATGGTTACATAATGGACAAAGACTCTATGGTCAGGTAGTGGACAACGACTCTATGGTCACATAGTGGACAAAGACTCTATAGTCAGGTAATGGACAAAGACTCTATCGTCACATAATGGACAAAGACTCTATCGTCACATAATGGACAAAGACTATGGTCACATAATGAACAAAGACTCCATGGTCAAATAGTGGAAAATGGTCACATAATGGACAAAGACTCCATGGTCACATAGTGGAAAAAGACTCTATGTTCACATGATGGACAAAGATGCTATGGTCACATAACTGACAACAACTCTATAATCAGGTAATGGACAAAGACTCTATAGTCAAGAAATGGACAAAGACTCTATGGTCAAATAATGAACAAAGACTATAGTCAGGTAATGGTCAAAGACTCTATAGTCAGGTAATGGACAAAGACGCTATGGTAGAATTAATTGACAACAACTCTATAGTCAGGTAATGGACAAAGACTCTATTGTCAGGAAATGGACAAAGACTCTATGGTCAATAATAAACAAAGACTCTATAGTCAGGTAATGGTCAAAGACTCTGTAGTCAGGAAATGGACAAAGACTCTATAGTCAGGTAATGGACAAAGATGCTATGGTCACATAATTGACAACAACTCTATAGTCAGGTAATGGGCAAAGACTCTATAGTCAGGAAATGGACAAAGACTCTATGGTCAAATAATAAAGAAAGACTCTATAGTCAGGTAATGGACAAAGACTCTATCGTCACATAATGGACAAAGACTCTATCGTCACATAATGGACAAAGACTATGGTCACATAATGAACAAAGACTCCATGGTCAAATAGTGGAAAATGGTCACATAATGGACAAAGACTCCATGGTCACATAGTGGAAAAAGACTCTATGTTCACATGATGGACAAAGATGCTATGGTCACATAACTGACAACAACTCTATAATCAGGTAATGGACAAAGACTCTATAGTCAAGAAATGGACAAAGACTCTATGGTCAAATAATGAACAAAGACTATAGTCAGGTAATGGTCAAAGACTCTATAGTCAGGTAATGGACAAAGACGCTATGGTCGCATAATTGACAACAACTCTATAGTCAGGTAATGGACAAAGACTCTATTGTCAGGAAATGGACAAAGACTCTATGGTCAATAATAAACAAAGACTCTATAGTCAGGTAATGGTCAAAGACTCTGTAGTCAGGAAATGGACAAAGACTCTATAGTCAGGTAATGGACAAAGATGCTATGGTCACATAATTGACAACAACTCTATAGTCAAGTAATGGACAAAGACTCTATAGTCAGGAAATGGACAAAGACTCTATGGTCAAATAATGAAGAAAGACTCTATAGTCAGGTAATGGTCAAAGACTCTATGGTCACATAATGGACAAAGACTCTATAGTCAGGTAATGGATGTCATTACTGTATGTTTTATTTGCCGACTACTACTCTAGTCTGACAAAGACTCTATGGTCACATAATGGACAAAGACTCTACAGTCAGGTAATGGATTTATTTGCTGACTATTACTCTAGTCTGACTAAGGCTCTATGGTCAGGTAATGGACAAAGACTCTATGGTCAGATAATGGACAAAGACTCTATGGTCAGGTAATTGAACTTACTGCATGTTTTATTTGCCAACTACTACTCTAGTCTGACAAAGACTCTATGGTCACATAATGGACAAAGACTCTATAGTCAGGTAATGGATTTATTTGCTGACTAATTACTCTAGTCTAAGGCTCTATGGTCAGGTAATGGACAAAGACTCTATGGTCAGGTAATGGACAAAGACTCTATGGTCAGGTAATGGAACTTACTGCATGTTTTATTTGCTGACTATTGCATCATACTTCCACCTGTCATGAGAACATATATAATTGTCAACCACCATCTTTGAAAAGGTAAACAAATTAGTTATTTTTTATCCACCATGCACCATGCCAATGTGAAGCTATGAACCAATCACTGCAGTTCAAAGACAAGTTCCAAACTAGTCATTATTGGAATGACAAAAATGCGATGTAAATGATATCACTGACTAATCAGTCTGGAGACAGAGATTTGACTTGTTTCACTAACTAACCAGTCAGGAGACAGAGAGCTGACCTTTAATCACCCTACGATATGGTTTGCCAATCTAGGCTGGGTACCAGCAAATATGTTTTGTAATGGCATATTTGATCAATATAAACTATGTTACTGAGAAATTCCTGATGTACTGTGCATGTTTAAAATTAGAATACTTGATAACTGTGAGAAAAATTATTGAAACAGAGATATATATATAGTCAAACCCTTGGTCACTAAGTCATTTTATACATTCAAAAAGGTGTGTTTAACATCTTAATTAAGACAGAGTCTGGTATAATAAGTTTATGCTTTGTGACATTAAAAAAAAATACCCAATAAAATTTTTAAAGAAACAATTAGTTCCAAATCTAGCAGTAAAAAGTCAAATTTATTAAAGTCTGATCTTGAGTTCGGGATTCACCAGAATATTTTGCAATTTCAAATCAAGGTGTAAGCTGGCTGTTGTTGGGTATGAAACAAAGTGAAAGCAGACCGCTGTTGGGTATGAATCAAGGTGAAAGCTTACTGCTGTTGGGTATGAATCAAGTACTGATAAATACAGTGCACCAGCATTAGAATAAATTATTCCCTTCTATAAACAAACTCTATAATCATCAATGGTTTGTGCCGAGTTAAATGACAAAGAATAATCTGGTTGTCTGGCTATGTGTTCACAGTATGGCATTTACCAGTTACTGATATGGACTTTATTTACTGTTGAAACTTTGGAGATTGATTAATACCACTATGCGTGTGAGGGATTGTCATTTAACTCCATACAGTTTAATCAAAATAAACTTTATATCGCATAAAGGAAATGCTGATTGAATAAAATAAAAGCCCATAATAATAAACACTCAATTATGGATTTACTTAAATGTGTCTAAAACTCATTAGCTAAAAAAGTTGAAAAATATTTTCTCTTAACTGAATTTTTGTTAACTTAACCTAAATGTTATCTGATTTATTTACTATTATATCAAAGCATATAATTTACCTGTGTTTAATGTTCTCATGACCATTAACAGTATAGATCCAATTCTGCCATCATGTAAAGTTCCAGCAAATCAAGGTTTTCACATTTTAATGGTCATTATTATCTGTCATTTCTCACATAAATTTTATTATTTTTTCAGGGCTGTTATAAACCAACAAATAATAATCTGTATTTATCCAATGATAAGCCTATACCTGATAATAAGCCCCCCCCCCTTTAAATGAAATTGCAAATATTTATTGAGGATATCTTAGCATGATATTAAGCACCTCCACTATTTTCTGACAAATCTATAAAGTTTCCATCTAATCCTGTCAGGTAAACAAAAATAGCAAATGTTTCCACCTGGACTGATCAAGCAAAAAATATTACAAATTTATAAGGTTTCCACCCAGTCTTATCATGTAAAATAAGTTACAAATTTATAATGTTTCCAGTTGGTCTGTGTGTGTGTGTGTGATTTGGAGTTTAATGTAGCTTTGAAAAATTTTCAGTCATACCACTATGATGTCTGTAGTGTGGCAGTTTATAGTGATGTTTAGCACTGGGGCATCATGCCACAGACATGTTGCATGATGTCCCACCCAGTCACATTAACCTGACACCAGGCTGACCAGTCCTAACACTAACCTCAATGCTCAGCGCCAAGCGAGGCAGCTGATAGTACCATTATTTTAAGTCTTTGGTATGATTCGGCCGGGGTTCAAACCTGCAACCTCCTGCATCCAAGGCAGACACTCTAATCACTAGGCCAACGGAGTGGTGCCACAAACATGTATCATCTTGTCCCATCCAGTCACATTATCCTGACACCTGGTTGACCAGTCCTAGCACTAACCTCTTAATGCTGAGCACCAAGCAAGGCAGCTGCTAGTACCATTTTTACAAGTCTTTGGTATGACTTGGCCAGGGTTTTAACCTGCAACCTCCCGCATCTGAGGTGGATGCCCTAACCACCTAGGCCACCAGAGCAGTCTCCAGCCAGTCTTATCAGGTAAACAAAATGTACAAATTTATAAGGTTTCCACCTGGTCTTACTGGGCAAAAACATTTACAAATATATAATGTTTTCATCTGGTCTTATCAGGTAATAAAATTACAAATTTATTAGATTTCTACCTGTCTAATCAAGTAAAAAAATAAATCCCCATTTTCTCACAAGGATATGATCTCTACACCCAAAAATTTGACAAAAATAATTATAATTTTAACCTTGTGGTTTGATGGAGCATGAAACATTAAGGTGTATGAAAAACTGCATAAAATACAGTACTATATGTACTCGCTTATAAGTTGAATCTAACTGCATCCTACAGACCACTCCAGTGGCCTAGTGGTAGAGCATCTGCCTCAGATGCAGGAGGTTGCGGGTTCAAACTCCAGCCGAGTCATACCAAAGACTTTTAAAAAGGGTACAAACAGCTGCCTCACTTGGCACTCAGCATTAAGAGGTTAGTGTTAGGACTTGTTGGCCTAGTATCAGGATAATGTGACTAGGTGGGACATCATGCTACATGTCTGCGGCATGATGCCCCAGTGCTAAACTTTACTATAAACTGTCACACTGCAGACATCGTAGCAATATGACTGAAATTTTTTTAAAGCTACGTTAAAAATCTAAATCACACAAACATGCATCCTACGCAGATCTGCTGTTACATGATGCACCATTAGATCTTGGTCTATGCAGTCTGTCAGTGGAACAAACAGCTGTAGTTTGTAGTGGGAAATGACCTATATGCAAGTACAGACAGTACTCATGGTTTCAAAAGAACAGACATTGATTTGTCTGTGCTTTCTGTGATGGCAGATCTATTTCTATAGTGTCTGATTCTACATGAGCAAACAGTTAACTTAAAATTGTCTAATTTCAGTGTCTGAGTAATACTTCTACAAATTTGATTATTATACTTATACATTAATTGTATTTAATTACTTTGCACAAATAAATTATATTTAATTACTTTGCACACAAAAATTGTACTTTGTTACTTTGCACAAATAATCCTTAGAACTTAATAATATCTATGTATTGCATAACAATTAATTTATATTTTGTAATTGTATTTTAATTATTCCAGAACTCTCTTGTTATAACACTGTCAATGGGAGCCATGGTATATACCACCTTGTATTGAAACAGATTCCATAACAAGAGACCTAAGTGGACTAATATTGCTCATCTGGGTAGTCAACAAGTGAATGCAAATTTACATACATAGATTTTCAACAAGGCCAGAATCAGGACCATTTTCACTAACCACAAACTAGACATTATAAGAAGTCTTTCACTGAAAACACCATGCTTCATGAAGGAGCAGTGATAACAATATTTTCATGAAGGCCGCTGTGGTGGCCGTACTGGATTTCAGAATGGTGCCACTTTCATTCAGGACCAAGTAGCACATTACAAGAAGTCTTCTGGTGAAAATCCCATGTCACTATTACTTTTCACTCAGGTGAAGTAGTCATAAAAAAAATTTAAGATGTAAACTGCTGTGACCATACTAGACATCAAATAAGCACCATTTTCATTTAGGACCAACTAGACATCATAAGAAGTCTTTTAGTGAAAAACCCCAAATTGATTATAAGGTGTAGTGATAACAAGATTTTCAAGATGGCAACTGTGGTGGACATACTGGATATCAGATTGGTACCATTTTCATTTAGGCACAACTAGACATTGTAAGAAGACTTCTGGTAAAACCCATGTCAATATGACTTTTGTTCAAGATGAGTAGCAATAACAAGAGCTTCAAGATGGACATTGTGGTGGTCATAACGATCATCAGATTAGTAACATTTTCATTTAGGACCACCCACCATCATAAGAAGTCTTTTAGTTAATATCCCATGTAGATAAGATCATCCATCAGATGGAGTAGCAGTAACAATTTCAATATGGCCACTGTGGCAGCCATACTGGATGACCAAGTGGCACCACTTTCATTTAGGACCAACTAGACTATGGGATGAATGTGTGTGTAAAGTTTCATGGCAATTGTCCAAGTAGTTTAGTCCGAGATAATAAACTTGTGTTAATGGATAGATGGCAGAGAGAACACGGATGACTGACATTAAGTATCCCATAAGCTCTTCTGATAAATGAGGTAAAAGAAGGTTGGAGCACAAAGGTGCTACATTGTCTAATATTGGTAGTGTCATCTGTATCCTTTCCTAGACCATATACAGTATACAGTATCACTTTCTTGAATTAAAACAGACAATTTATTTATAAAACCAGCATTATCCACTGGATCTCTTCATGTCCATAAGGACTAGACCACGATACGTAACTTAAAAATTGCTCATTGCCCGACTCTTAAATTATACACACTTACATAGCATTGTACAGGGAATTAATCTGTGCAATCAGCATGAATAATCAATGGATCTGTTTTTATCCCCCTGGGGCATGGCTCCTGTTGTTATAACTTGGAAATCATTGAGATCTCCACCTAAAGGAGATACAGTGGCTTAGTGGTTAAGGCTCTGGACCAGTGATCAGAAGGTTGCAGGTTTAATTCCCACCATCTGGATCTTTATTCATATTCATGGATGTCACTCATAACAGATTTTATCTTAGATCCTGATGATACAGGTTTACAAACTAAATCTGATCAAAATCTGATCAGAAATATGGCTTATGGAGTGTTCACAAGCTCAGCCAATATGATGTGACTCATAACTTAATAGATCTGAGGTACTGATGACTTAATTAAGCTTACACAACAAATCAGGTCAAAATCTGACAAGATGAATGGCATCTGCAGCGTTGACAAGCACAGTCAATCAGAAGCAAAATCACCTCATTTAAATGTGTTGCTAATATTCATAACCCAACTCACCTGACATCATGATGATATAAGGTTACATATCAAATTCTGTCCAGTTTTGATAAGAAATGCAGACTCTACAGTGTTCACAAGCTTAGCCAATCAGATTTGATAAGAAATGCAGATTCTACAGTGTTCACATGCTTAGCCAATCAGATTTGATAAGAAATGCAGACTCTACAGTGTTTGCAAGCTAAGCCAATCAGATGCAAGATCATCTCATTTATATCCATGAATGTCACTCATAATCACTTGAGATCTTCAGGATATGAGATGACATACCAAACCTTTTTAAAATATTATCAGAAATATGGTCTCTAGAGTGTTCAAAGTCTTAATCAGTCAGATGCAAGATCACCTCATTAATGTGTGTGGATGTCACTCATCAGCAAATACGTCTGAGATCCTGATTATATACACTCACTTACCAAGTTTGATTAAGATCTTGTCAGAAAATATGGTCCTGAGTGTTCACAAACTAAACCAATTAGATATAAGATTGCCTTATTAATATGTGTAGATTGCTCATAATTTAACTCCTCTTAAATTTTGATGATACAAGTTTATTTACTGAATCTTATCAAAATATGCTCAGAAATATAGCCTCTTGAATGTTAACAAGCTAAAGGAATCTGATGCAATCCAATGAAAAACTATCTCATTAATGTGGATGTCACTCGTAACTCAAATTGTCCAAGGACTAGATGATACAACTTACAAACCAAGTCAAATCCAAATCTGATCAAAAGCAAAGCTTCAACAGTACTCACAAACATGTGTTGATATGGACAGATGGACAATGCACAAAAATCAATATAATAAAAAAAATTTCAGCACACACACACACACACACACACACACACACACACACACACACACACACACAAACTATATATATATATATATATATATATATATATATATATATATATATATATATATATACTATATATATATATATATATATATATATATATATATATATATACTGTTAAATAATAATATGGAATCCATAACCATATATTGTTATAATCAAAAAAAACCCATTGCATGGGAGTGCTGTGTTATTATTGTGAAGTTATATGACAATTTGTCTTTGATATGGAAAAAAAATTCTTAAAATCATATGGTTATGTAAAATTATGAGATATCTTGCAGGTATTACTTACATATATACTTTCTCATTAAGTCAAACTGTATGGACTAAAACCTGTTGTTGCATAAAGTACCAGCAGATCTGATCAATGCAGTCCAACAGAAAACTGCATGGACTTGGACCTGCTGTTGCATAATGTGCTGGCAGATCTGGGCCAATAAAGTTTGTTAGGAGTAATCCCAGGAACAAACCACACAAACCCTGATCTGCTGGTGCACTAAGTGATGGCAGATCAGAATCTACGTTGTTTACTGATGGACCTGACTTTTATATAAGCATATGTGGTAAATGTTACAATAATGTTAAGATTCTGCTCTCTTATCTGTGGTGTGTGATTACAACACACTCCTACAAAATAAAAGGCTTAAGAAAACTAAAGGCATTCTAAATCATGCATCCTTCTAGTTAAAGAAGGTGAAAGAACTGGGAATACTTTTTTGTGTGCACTAGAATGGGTGAAACTTCCATCCATCAAAGAATATTGACAACCTATCACTGTATGAACCAACAGACAATATGGCTTTGCACACTTTCTATCATATTTTTCAGATGTACCATTAATTAAACGTCAAAAACCAGAAAAGCATTTATGGAGCATGGATGCCCCTACCACTGTGCCTGAAACTGACCTGTGAGGGTTGTATGGATGGACAAGGGTAACATGGTATGTCTGTATGGATGGATGGACAAGTGTAACATGGTATGTCTGTATGGATGGATGGATAAGGGTAACATAGTACATCTGTATGGATGGATGGACAAGTGTAACATTGTATGTCTGTTTGGATAATGGACAAGGGCAAGATGGTATGTCTGTCTGTCTGGATGAACAAGGGTAACATTGTATGTCTGTTTGGATGAATGGACAAGGGAAACATTGTATGTCTGTATGGATGGATGGACAAGGGTAACATTGTATGTCTGTATGGGTGGATGGACAAGGTTAACATGGTATGTCTGTATGGATGGATGGACAAGGGTAACATTGTATGTCTGCATGGATGGATGGACAAGGGTAGCATGGTATGTCTTTATAGATGGATGGACAAGGGTAACATTGTATGTCTGTATGGATGGATGGACAAGGGAAACATTGTATGTCTGCATGGATGGATGGACAAGGGTAGCAATGTATGTCTGTATGGATGGATGGACAAGGGAAACATTGGATGTCTGCATGGATGGATGGACAAGGGTAACATTGTATGTCTGTATTGATGGATGGGCAACAGTAACATTGTATGTCTGTAGTGATGGGTGGACAATGGTAATATTGTATGCCCTAAGGCTGTTGTGGTGAAAATAACACTAATTTTCATCTTCTTAAGTACCTAAAATTTGCAAAACTTTCAACAGAAAAAAACATTCCATGCATCAAACATTGAAGAACAAAAATAATTAAAATTTTTATGGATTGCTGGTTTATAAAACAAGAGGTCAAAGTTGGCCACACTGAGTCCATGATTACTCATAAATTCCCTTGCAAACAGGAACGCATTTTGAGTAGCCAACAAAATAAAAATTGGTACATGTATCAAGAAAAATAACTGTGTCACTAAAGCCTGATAATTAGATCAAAGTGACCTACTTTTTGTATGCTTAAGTTACTTTCCCTGAAATGCATTCACATATATGTACCCTTTTTCATGCATGTAGATGAAATAGGGTCCATAATATTGTGGGGGTTATTGTAACAAATAGACAGCTCAAAATACAAAGTCACTCAAGCATGAAAATAAGGCTATCATGACAGTTTTGGTATGTTAGAGTTACCCTCCTTGAGATACCTCCATATGCCAAGTATAGTTGAAAAAAAAACAGTCTAAGATATTGTTAGTGTAACAAACGGAACGCTGAAAATATAAAGGTCACTCAACATGAATAGTAGGGCATCACAAGGTCACGCAACATGAATATTAGGGCGTCAGAATGACCTACCTTTGATGTAGTAGAATTCCTCACTCTGATATCCATCCACACGGAAATTGTCATAAGCACAAATGAAATAGGGTCTAAGATATTGAGGATGTAATGATCATATAGCTAAAAATATTTTTTTAATCAAACATGAATATATGGTCACACTAACCTAATTTTCTTGAGTGTAGGAGAAATAGCTGAAAATACAAATGTCATCCAAGTGTGAAAATTTGGGTCGAATGGACCTATATTTTGGATGGTTGAACCACTTTCATCAAGATGAAATAAAACACAAAAATTTCATCAGTGTAGGCATAACAGGGTCCAAAATATTAAGGATGTGACAGTTTTGCTCTTTAAAGTGAGCCCAGGGGTCATTTTCCCATCTCATTCTGGCAGTTTCCCCACCAATTTAACAAATCCCCATATCGTGATCCTTATTGGGGGCCAGAAGCACATAAACGTTCCCTTGACAGCTCAACTAAGGTTCTACACTGTGTGACAAACAGTTGAACTGAATATACATAAGTCCCTGGAGTGTGAAATATAGGTCATGCTGACTTAGTTTTGGTACAACTGAGCTACTTTCTTTGAGATACATCTCCATACCAATTTTCATGATTGTAGGTGAAACAGTATCAATGATGTTGAGGGAGTCACAATCTGATGAAATGTTTAAATCACTCAAGCATTTAAATTAAGTCACAGTGACTTAGATTAAGTATTGCTGAGCTAAATTTCCTGACATGCATCAACAGACCAAATTTCATCAGTTTTGGTGAAATAGTGTCTGAAATATTGAATGGTAAATCAACAAATGAATTCATGAATACATGAATACATAAACAACAAAAAAGCTAACCATATGGTCCCTTTCCAACTTATTTGGTGAGGAAATAAAAGATAAAGAAGAAAGAACCCAACTCCCAAGAATATATGGAAACAAAAAATGAGGAAAAAGAAATGACACAAGATGGTTTAAAGGTTAGTGAAAGGATCTTAAAAACAACAATGTTAATCATCAATAATTCTGTTGGCAATGCAGATATTCATGCTTCATTAAAGAGTAGTTGATAGTTTATAGATCTGAGATTCCATGCTTCATTAGTAGAGTAGTTCTGATAGTTTATAGATCTGAGATTCCATGCTTCATTAGTAGAGTAGTTCTGATAGTTTATAGATCTGAGATTCCATGCTTCATTAGCAGAGTAGTTCTGATAGTTAAAAGTTAGTTAGTTCAGAGATTATATGCAGATAAGAAGAAAAAAAAACAACTAAATACAGATTCTAAAACCGTACAGCAGCCAAAACCAAGCAAAATAAAATGTAAAGTACCTTGGCAATAAATTATTTTCTTATTGGGTCATATCGGGTAGCTAGGCTCACGTATGCCCTTCCACTCGAATCAAACCACATCTGTAACAAATACAAGCAAATGTTGCTAACATAACAAAAAAGAGACACAAATCAAACTATTCCTTGAGTGAAAATAACTGTAAAATGATCAAAACCAAATATTTTAGAATACTGGCCAAATTATTTATAAACAAAAATTTGGATAGGGAAGCTTTTGAACATTATATGTAACAAGCAGTAACTTACAAATATTGCACGATGATCAAAACTTAAAAGAAAAAAATAAAATAAAATAAAAAGACTAAAAAATCCTACAAGTGAAAAGTTACTTTTGGTTGGAAAGTTTCTGAGGAGAGAAAGTATGGATATGATCTAATGACCTACTCTGAATACACCATATCCTAAAATCAATTAATTTGAAATTGATATTCCATATAATTAGTATTCATATTATACTGCACATGCATAATAGCAATTTAATTTTTAGTATTCAATTATGATATAAAAATGTGAATATGATTAAATTGGATGGACAGCTTTAAATTATTTCATATAATTTTTATTACTGAACTAATTAAATCTTTGATTTAGTAACAATATGTCATTGCAAAATGCACACACAACAATGAAACATGCATATAATGATCATTTAGTAACACTATAATGAACCACAATGGAAGATTTAAAGTAATGTCATTTTTAAATACATCTTTTTACAAAATCATGTTAAAAAATCAGACATGCATCAGTTCATTTTTTAAATCTACATTAAGATCAAAAGTTAAACACACCACACGCAACTGTATATCATTCAATATTAATCGAGTACATCATAACACGGGCAGGATACCTTCTATGCATCATACTGGGGTTCTGTGCAAAGGTACATGCATATTATACAGGGCAAAGGTACATGCATACACAGTGTAAAGGCATATGCATATACAGTGCAAAGGTACATGCATATACAGTGCAAAGGTACATACATACACAGTGCAGAGTGTATTGTACACTGAGGGGATACAGAAAGAAACTGATAGTTTTATGTTCTGTTACTGTTATAGTATACAGAACATACAAGAGGATACATATGAAGTTTTGAGATACATATGAAGTATACAGATACATGAAAAGTATTGTAGCTTTTTGAAATTGGTAAAAAAATTCACCATAAAAAATAGTCCAAAAATCATTCATGTGTATCTACAAAATAACCATGGTTACACTATAGAATTGATGATAGCTACATATTAGTTTCATAGTATTTGTTGCTTTGTTCAAGACGATAGGGAAAAATCCAGTTATTTTTAATATCTTTCTGCCATATGTAAGTGTCCTAGTAGAGTTCCAGAATCCTTATGGAACAGTGTCACATGACTGGTTCCAATTAAAAGTCATGTGACCAGCCACATCACAAAGCTGCAGTGATGGTTGTTGTTGTTGTTGTTGTTTTGGGGCTTAACACCATTTTTTCAGCACACGATAGGCTATACATGGCAGCCAGTATTAATGGTGGAGGAAGAAACCGGGAAATCCCCAGAAAGAACCACCGACCCACAAGAAGCTACTGGCAAGCATTCTCACATACCCACATTGGCCGAGCCCGAGACTCAAACCCACGCAGACAGAGGTGAGATGGCAGTGATCCGTAACGGAGAGCGCTTTAGACCACTAGGCCACTCGGGGCCCCCTGCAGAGATGGAAGCTGAAGCTTATCTGAATTGATCTAATTCTAAAGTGGTTTCTTCGATAAAACAAATGGCAGAGAATCTATATTGCATAACTTGAATATGGATTGTCAAGCTTGATTTCTATGGGTGGTCATCTCAATGTCTTGAGAAACTTTTTAGCATATAAACAAATTATAACCTGGAAACTTTACATCCAAATTCATTTATTTTCTCAAAATGTTTATGAACTTGTGTATGTAGGTGATGTTGGATATACATACAGAAACAATTTATCTAGGTATGATTACAGTCAGAAGTCATATGTAATGGTAATAAAATTTTCTACAAACAACATACATTTGTTTAATTACATGTTATCATGAAGAAAAAAAAAAGATAAACTTTTAGCATCTGATGTGTCAACATATATATACATATATCTGCTGGTGAATCATAAAAATTGCTTTTATGTGAAAACATCTTTGTTCAACAACGTAGCAACCAGTAAATTAGTCCTTTATTTATATGGACATAAGAAACTTTTATGTTTTCTATTGTTCTGAGATTTTTGTTGATATGTTTTTCAATGACACACAAATGCTCATATAGCTTTTTGTTTTTTGTGACTGAGATATTTTTTTTGCTATTCTGACTGGCAGATTTTCAACCATTTTCACAAGTCAGAATTCAAAATGAACATGAGAGATTTACTTTGAGCTGAGCTTAAATAGTCAACATACAGGTAGAGAAGACATTAAAAGGATATTTCTAAAGTATATAGTGAAAAAAGGACAAAACATTATGATTTCTTTTCATGCCTCAATGCATTAATTACACTGTACCAGCAACCTGTGATTCTAAATATACCAGTTATGGATGAGGTGTGATTATCATGTCTTGTTTACTGATTATGAACAATGCACGATTATCACGTTTTGGTAACTGGTGTCCTTGTTTAAATGACCATCATGGTTTGGTAACTGGTGTCCTTGTTTAAATGACCATCATGCTTTGGTACCTGGTGTCCTTGTTTAAATGGCTATCATGGTTTGGTATCTGGTGTCTTTGTTTAAATGACCATCATGGTTTGGTACCGGTGTCCTTTGTTTAAATGACCATCATGTTTTAGTACCTGGTGTCCTTGTTTAAATGACCATCATGGTTCATCTGGTTTCAGTGCATTGTGTGATGAAGACGCTGTAACTGACAATTTTCTAAGGCAACCACAAAAAAACAAATATAATAACCAATTAAATGTTGTAACAAAGGAAATGTTATAACAAAGCCTTTGGAAGACATTAGTTTGGCCAGGGAATTAAAACTCAAAATTACAACAGAGGAAACACAACCAAGAACGTAATAATCAATCTTTAATACATACATGTATTAAAGACAAATTATCTCTTATACACTTTTCAGAAAAAACAAAAATGGACAAAATTCCTTTTTGGTGAAGTTTCTAAGCGAACAACTGGGTTCTACTCCAAACCACGAAAAGATGAATGTACCTGTTAAATACAGGTGTTAGTATGCAATGGGGAACAAGGTCAAATAAGGAAGTGTCATCTTTGAGTGGCTTTTATAAGAAAAGAAACACAAAGATATGATAGATGGCCTTAATTGGGAACATTTTGGTAATCAAACGGTGGGCTTCTTGATGTTTGCTTTGCCTATTAAAACTAAAATATAATGTTTGAAAATGAAAGCAAGATGTGATAATTGTAAAAGAAAAGGGATTTTCGATTCAAGACAGAAATATTGTCTAGAAAAAGTAAATATTTAATGAAGCAAGTGGGCTCAATTAGTTGGATTTATTTTGTAATACTACAATTTAACTCTGATAATGCAATTATTTTGTGTGTGTTTAGAAAGCTCTAGAAGTCTATGGACTTTTGTTATCGTACTCCTATCCTCCTTTTAACACAATAACCATGACCAATGGCTTTGTGATTGTACAAGCTGTCACCCTTTTAACACAATAACCAATGGCTTTTTCAGCTTTTAACACAATATCCTATACTGTACATCAAGTAGATTCAATAATTCAGACATCATATGCTAGGTGATAATAACGGATGCAATAGTCCTACAATGTTTCTTGGGAAAATTACAGTATTTCTCCCATGGTATGACTTTTCTTTGTGGGGAGGGGGGCAGCTTAACTGGGGTAGGCCTATTATCAGACAAAGGTATCCTTTATAAGTATTTGCCAAAACTGTGTAAAAATGGGGGTGGGCTTCTCACTGGATAAATATGGTGACTGTGTACCTAATACAAGATAATGGTCATGAAGGAAAACAAAACTGACTTTAGCATGGAAGATCTTTTTCTCCTTGCACTTCACCATGTAGCCACTAATGTGCTGAGGTTTTTGGTTTTTTGGTGGGGGTGGGTGTACACCATTTCTAAGCCAAAGATAGCAATACATGGCATTCAGCATAACTGGTGGAGGAAGAACCTGGGAAAACCGAGTAAGTACCACTGACCCAATTAGGAAGCTATTGGAAAGCTTTCTCACATACCCACACCGGTTGAGCTTCAAACTCAAATGCACATGGACAGATGTGAGATGGCACTGATCGGTAAAGGTGCTTGTGACCACTCTGCCACCTGAGGCCCCTTTGTGCTGAGATAGCATAAAATGATTTTACACACACACACACACACACACACACACACACACACACACTTCAAGGGAATATTTATTTTACTTTGTTCCAATTTGTTGATTAAATTTTCAAATATGTTAGTGCTGATGACATTTGCATTTAATCGATAAATTTAATTAAATATGGCCATTAATCTATACATTAAAAAAATATGACCCTTAAAATTTTGAGATATTATTGCTCAAATTCCTATATAATAAAACTATAACAGAGTTAGTTGTTCTAGTATCCAAGTGTGTACAGTTAATCAGGTCTTATAGGGTTGTTTAATAGTGGCCCTCATGTGACATCTCAAATCACTACCTCATATCTAATTATAGAATTTAGCCTCAGCTTCAGACAAACAGATAATATGGTGAGTCAATACCATAATTTAAATTATAAAATACCATATTTAGAGAAAACAAATAAAGCAAATCAACTTTTAATCAAAATAATGAAGCAGTAAATAATCTGATTGATTGCTTTTGTAAATACTTTTCTTGCTGCCTAACAACCTATATGTACGGATGTTCTGTTCTTTTTGTACATGTCTTAAACACTACTTATCAGCTTATTGTTGTGATTTAATGCACTATAATACTTATGTTCACAAACTGTTATTTTAAGATGCATTTTAGACTCACTAGATATTTTTCTGATTGTATTGTTTTATTGCACTTTCAACAATTTTAAAATCTTACTTGTTTTTTATTTCTGATAATAAAAATATCTAATTATAAACATTGGTAATTCTTTTCTACTAAATTCAACCAATGTTAATTGAAAATACAATAGCATGTGTAGAAATACTGGGTACGAAACATCCTGGTTAAGAAATGACGTGCAACCCACTGCCCTCCCCCCCCCAATTTCAGTCAACATATTATCATTTAATCATTGTTTTTAAGTGCATGGTAAAAAGGATATGTGTACTTATAGTCTTTTATGAATCCAGGCCCTTGAGTATTTGTATCATTTCTGTAACATAACGGCAATTAAATGATGAAATAGCTTATGCTTTAACGTGGGGAATATATTTTTTACTGTCAGTTTTAAACACTGGATTTTCCTGATGGGTGTGTAGTATTTAAGATTAAATTTGGAAAGGTTAGTTTATTTTACTCTATTTAAAATGGGAACAGTTTAAAAAAAAAATGTATTATTAAAATGTACTTTATTCTTGTAATTCACTTCCAAATATTTGTAACTGAATCGTACAAAGATCAAATTATAAAAACAGTTTATTATTATTATTATTGTTATTATCATTATTATTCAGTCTCATTAAAATCATATCTCCATTGTTTGACTTCACAAAGGACAGTGGAGATCTGATTTCAATCAGACTGATTATTATTATTATTATTATCATTATTATTATTATTATTATTATTATTATTATTATTATTATTATATCTTTGCAGGGTAAAACAATGCATAGAGGCAGGAACAGTCAGTCCAATTTCCATAACAACAGTGTTTCACAGCCATTATTTAAAAGTCCCTCTTGGACAACACAAAAGTTATCACTAACAGATGAAAACATGCCCAATGGCACAATGTGATTGGTTAATTCTAAGTTATGGCAAACAGATGGGTGACCAGGGTATAGGACTTTACTGACATGTGAAATGATGTTGCTTACAACCAACTCATGTAATGACCTATAGCCAATGGAGGGGCTGTCTAGTAGATACAAGTGTGACAAAGTTATGGCAAACAGATGGGTGACCAGACTACAGGACCTTTCTGACGTGAAATCATGTTGCTTACAACCAACTCACGTAATGACCTATAGCCAATGGAGGGGCTATCAAGTAGCTCCAAGTATGACAAAGTTGTAATCTCATACACAACACCAGTCAACATGTGGGTAATGTTTCCACAACCAGGACTAAAATATGGGGTACTACATAGTAACTATGTATATGTCTCAAAAACCGCTGCTTTGATTTTATTCAAACTCTTATCTGGAAAATGTCATTTTTTATGTCTTAAGAAAGATTTTTTTAATGAAATACATAGCATACATGTTATTAAAGGCAAATTCCAAGTGTCTTAAAGATTTGATTTCTCTCAGGTCACTCAAGACTTTGTAGCAAAAGTCATATCAAATAACATTAAAAAGGTGACAGAGATAAATCCTATTTCGTTCAAAACTATTACAACTTAGAAGTCAATCAATGAATGGGCCAATAACCAAGCTCATAAATGAAAAATTTCCCAGTCAGGTTCAAGGAAGCCCAACTTATCCCAATAAATGCAAAAAATTATCCACTTAATAAACAAAACTTTCATCCTGTTAGTATTCTACCAGGTACATAAAAACTCCTTGAGGAAGCTATCTAATGACTAGATCAGTAATTACCCTAACAGTATCTTACATGGAGCTAATACTAATTACACTGACAGTATCTTACATGGAGCTATCACTTATTATACTGACAGTATCTTAGATGGAGCTATCACTAATTATACTGACAATATCTCACATGGAGCTATCACTAATTACATTAACAGTATCTTACATGGAGCTATCACTTATTATACTGACAGTATCTTACATGGAGCTATCACTAATTATACTGACAGTATCTCACATGGAGCTATCACTAATTATACTGACAGTATCTCACATGGAGCTATCATTAATTACATTAACAGTATCTTACATGGAGCTATCACTAATTACATTAACAGTATCTTACATGGAGCTATCAATAATTATACTGACAGTATCTCACATGGAGCTATCATTAATTATAATAACAGTATCTTACATGGAGCTATCATTAATTATAATAACAGTATCTTACATGGAGCTATCACTAATTACACTGACAGTATCTTACATGGAGCTATCACTAATTACATTAATAGTATCTTATGTGGAGCTATCACTAATTACATGACAGAATCTTACATGGATGAGCTATCACTAAATAGATTAACAGTATCTTAAACAGAGCTATCACTAATTACACTGACAGTATCTTACACAGAGCTATCACTAATTACATTAATAGTATCTTATGTGAGCTATCACTAATTACATGACAGAATCTTACATGGATGGAGCTATCACTAAATAGATTAACAGTATCTTAAACAGAGCTATCACTAATTACACTGACAGTATCTTACACAGAGCTATCACTAATTACACTGACAGTATCTTACACAGAGCTATCACTAATTACACTGACAGTGTCTTAAATAGAGCTATCACTAGTTATACTGACAGTGTCTTACACAGAGCTATCACTAATTACACTGACAGTGTCTTACTTGGAGCTATCACTAATTACACTGACAGTATCTTACAGAGCTATCATTAATTACACTGACAGTGTCTTACACAGAGTTATCTAGGACCAGATCACTAATTACAATGACAGTATTATACACCTTTCTGTTTTCAAAATGGGTTTCAGCTGTCAAACAACCCAAATTTGATCACTTGAAGGCTTGATCTTAGTTCTAGACCAAAATAAATATCACGCAGCTATTTGGATGGATTTAAGCATTTTAATGTTTACCCCACACACCCCTCCACCTGGATCTGGCAGCAAATAAACTTTCAGATTCAGCAGTAATCATTATTACAACAATGTGTCAAAATAGGAAATTGAACTAGTTCATGGGCAAATATGTATAAAGGGCTACTTCAGGGGGCAACTCTTGGACTCTTACTTATAATATTTTTATTAATGACATCTTTTTGAGAAATAATTCAGATTTATAAAACTATGCCAATGACAACACACATGCTATGCTCATCATGACTTTTTTGTATGAAAACTACATGACTGGAAATTGAATGTACATTTTAATTAGGTAGTTCTTAATAAAAAAAAAAAAATTAACATAAGCAAAGATAGGTTCAAAGCTTTTGCCTTGGAAAGAAAACAAAAGAATGTCTTCAGACTTTCTCCAGCAACAAGGTTAAAACTCCTGAGGGTCACTTTGGATTGTATGCGTTATTTTAATCAGCAAATCACGGATTTGTTAAAATACATTTAAAAAAATTTAAATGTGCTGAAGCACATTTGGAAAGCATTAAAGGACAAAGGGCAGTGTGGCACTCTTTCATCATGGCAAATTTGGAAAGCACTAAAGGACAAAGGGCAGTGTGGCACTCTTTCATCATGGCAAATTTGGAAAGCACTAAAGGACAAAGGGCAGTGTGGCACTCTTTCATCATGGCAAATTTGGAAAGCACTAAAGGACAAAGGGCAGTGTGGCACTCTTTCATCATGGCAAATTTGGAAAGCACTAAAGGACAAAGGGCAGTGTGGCACTCTTTCATCATGGCAAATTTCAGCTACTGTCCCCATACCTGGCATTTATCATTGCAAATTTCAACTACTGTAACCATACCTGGCATTTATCATTGCAAATTTCAACTACTGTAACCATACCTGGCATTTATCATTGAAAATTTCAACTACTGTACCCATACCTGGCATTTATCATTGCAAATTTCAACTACTGTACCCATACCTGTCATTTTACCATTGCAAAATTTCAACAAGTCCCCATACATGACATTTTTATCATTGCAAATTTAAACTACTTTCCCCATCCCTGGCATTTTATCATTAAAAATTTCAACTACTGTCCCCATACCTTGCATTTTATCATTGTAAATTTCAACTACTGTACTCATACCTGGCATTTTTATCATTGCAAATTTTCAACTGTTATCCTCATACCTGGCATTTTATTACTGCAAATTTTCAACTACTGTCCTCATACATGCCATCTTTTAATTGCAAAATTTTAACTACTGTCCTCATACCGGGCCCTTTTGCAGTCTCCTGAATAAGAACAAACTTGAAAACCTGGATAAAAGGACTCTGAGATTTGCCCTCAATGAATTCAAGAAACCTTACTCTAAATACTTGAATTTGGTATATGTGTCAGGACCATAGCACATTAAGTTTTAAAAATTGTAAACAATATTGAACATACTTAAATGACTGGGTATGTATATATTCAAGTATGTTGGAAACTGTTTACAATTTTTCAAACAATTCTTCCTACTCTTTTAGATATGCAGACACCTTGGAGATTCCAAATGTGAGAACATCCAGGTACATGTATGGGATAAAATTTTTTTATGTATGCTGACACCTTGGAGACTTCAATTGTAAGAACATCCAGGTATGGACTGTAATCTTTTAGGTATACAGCAGTTAACTGCTGGAATTTTCTATCTCAAACAATTTTCAAATTTTCAGATTTTATCAATCTTAAAGCCCTCTTAATGACCTGGTCTAATCTAATGACATAATATGGGATGGTAGATCTGGGTAGTCTACACCATGGCACAATAAGGGATGGCAGATCTGGGAAGTCTATGCTTGTGGCACAGTATGGAATGGCAGATCTGGGTAGTCTACACCATGGCACAATATGGGATGGCAAATCTGAGTAGTCAACTCTGACACAATAAGGGATGGCAGCTCTGGGGAGTCTACACTGTGGCAAAATATGGGATGGCAGATATTTGTAGTTGTCTATGCTGTGGCACAATTCCTAGTCATGATATAGCCAAATAAAGGGCTGCAAGTGCCATTAATAAGAGGCGCAACAAGGGCCTGATAATGATCATCTGCACACGTAACTTGACAGATGACCATTTCACTAGGCTGGCTTATGTAGTAATGTAAGAACACATACAATATAACCTATCTTCCAAATTTTATATCTTGTTAATTTTACATATTTTACTATCTCCTGATAAAAATAATTTCTAACAATGCATAATGAATATTCAGCTTCTTGCTCATAATCAAGCCATCCAAGTATAAGAACACATACAATATAACCTACCTTCCAGATTTTATATCTTGTTGATTTTACATATTTTACTATCTCCTGATAAAAATAATTTCTAATGATGCGTAATGAATATTCAGTTTCTTGCTCATAATCAAGCCATCCAAGATTCTGAAGATAACCCAACATATCAAAAATGTGGATTCAAGAGTGGTATGAAGCCCAGTCAATCTGATGCAAAACCACCTCATAAATATGCATCAATCTTGCTCATAACAGAAGCAGTTTGAAATTCTGTTGATAGGAGCTCAGAGGGCAAATATGACTTCCAGAGTGGAAACAAGGTCGTTATCAAATCCATCCATGATCTTGATCTGCAAGTCTGATACAAATTGGAAGAAATACTGCATTCAGACGGGTAACAAACTCAGTCAGTCAGATGCAAGATCGCCTCATTAGTATGCATGGATTTGACTGATTACTGAACTCATCTGATACCTTATCAACATAAGCACATATTTCAAGTTTGATCAAATTAAAGTCAGCCAATCAGATACAAGATTACCTAATTAATATGCATGGATCCTACTCATTACTGAACTAGTCCAAAATTTTGATTATATAAATCCATAAATTTTATTTAAATTGGGGACAGAAATATTTACTACAGGATGGTAACAAGCAACTGTTCATTGACCTATGTGTGACAGATGACAGATGATGTACAACGGACACAAAGCAATACCATATGCTCAGTAAGCAGAAAAGCAAACCAATCAAAATTATCATAAACCTCAATGGTTATCTTGATATAGACCCATTTATCAAGGCTGCTAAAATCTGGTCAGGAACAGAACCAATAAAGTGTTGACAAGCTCAGCCAACAGATGTAAGATTACCTCATTATTAAGTGTGGAACTCCTTAGTGAGCTAGTATGAGATCATTATAAAAAGCATCTGTTCCATGTTTGATCAAAATCAGATTGAAAAAACTAGTCTTTATTGTGGAAACAAGCTCAGCCAATTGGATGCAAGATCACCTCATGGATCTCATTCATTACTGAATTCATGTGAGATTGTTCTCCTTAAAAGCCTATGTTACAAGTGTGACCAGAATCTGATTAAAAACAGTCACTAGAGTGGCGACAAGCTCAATCACATGCAAGATCACCTCAAAATTTCGCTGGGATAGCACTCATTACTGAACCCAAGTGAGATCTTTATCATTTTATGACCAAGATTCCAAGATGGATCAGAACTGGATCAGAAAATATGGTCTCCAAAAAGACGTCAAGCTAAGTAAATATCATCCAAGATCAAACTATTAATATACTTGGATCTTCCTCATTATCTGAGATCTTGAGGATAATGGCCCATATTCCAAGTTTGATCAAAACCAGATGAGAAATATTGACTTCAGAAAGGTGACAAGCTCAGCCCATCACATACAAAATCATCTCATTAATATATGTGTGTGATTTAGATTTTTAACATAGCTTTAATAATTTTTCAGTCATATTGCTATGATGTCTGCAGTGTGACAGTTTATAGTAATGTCTAGCACTGGGGCATCATGCTGCAGACATGTGGCATGATGTTTCACGCAGTCACATTATCCTGACACCAGGCCGACCAGTCCTAACACTAACCTCTTAATGCTGAGCGCCAAGCGAGGCAGCTGTTAGTACCATTTTTTAAAGTCTTTGGTATTACTCGGCCAGGGTTCGAACCCACAACCTCCCACATCCGAGGCAGACACTCTAACCACTAGGCCACTGGAGCGGTCCATTAATATATGTACCTGGATCTAACTCATTACTGAACTCATGAAAGTTCTTGATGAAATAATGCATAGTTTCATCAAAATCAGATCAGAATATGAATTCCAGAGCTATAACATGCTCAGCCAATCAGATGCAAGATCATTTCATTATTATGCACAGATCTTTTCCATTATCAAAATTTATCTGAGATTTTGATGAGATAAGCCTACAGTTCATGTCTGATGAAAATCAGACAAGAAATATACCCTACAGAATGATAACAAATGGCTGAAGGATGCACGATGGACTAAGCACACTGCTCACTTGATGGATGCAAGACCATATCACAGAATCATTGGTTTTATGATTAACTTTAAATTTTACTTTGCTGAATGGCAGCGTTATTTATTTTGCTGAATGGCAGTGATATTTTATTTTGCTGAATGCCAGAGATATTTTACTTTGCTAAATGGCACTCTTACTTTACTTTGCCAAATGGCAGTGATATTTTACTTTGCTGAATGGCAGTGATATTTTGACTTTGCTGAATGGAAGTGTTATTTTACTTTGCTGAATGGCAGTGATATTTTATTTTACTGAATGGCAGTGATATTTTATTTTGCTGAATGGCAGTGATATTTTACTTTGCCTAAATGCAGTGACAAACTGAATACTGCATATATTGTACATAACAGATAGAAGGCCTCAAGGTATATTAGCTCTGTAACTAACTGAGTTACCTTCTCTAAATAAAGTCTTTATTATTGTTATTATTATTATTATTATTATTATTATTATTACAACACCACCATAAAAAGTTGGATATGCCTAATGTTTACAAAATAGAAAGAACTTTACATATCTATGCAAAATTGTCAGAATACACACATTGTACCTACCATATTTCTCACATGACAAGATATGATCAGAAGGCCCATATCAGTTTGTCAGTATGTAGAGGGTGGGTTTATTAGCAGACAAGGATATCTTTGGTAAATAATGGCCAAGATTTTTTTTCTAAAAAAAAATGGAAGTTGTCCCTGTTATCAAGCATGTGCACATCATCAGAAAAAAATGGGTGTGATTTTATTCTAACAAAGCAGCTGTATATAATTTTTTCTTCTGCGTAGCAGGCGTGAAACATGAACAGAACAGACCCAGATCATCTGTCACACAAGTGCTGGCAGATCAGGTTCCATGCAGTTCACTTATCATCACTGTCAGAATGAATCATCAGGACACTGATCTGTTAGCACATATTGCAGTAACAGATTACAGTCTATGCTGTTTGGTCTGCCAGTAGATTATGTAATGACAGATTACATACTGTGCTGTTTGATCTGCCAGCACATATAATAACAGACTGTGCTGTTTAATCTGCCAGCACATTATGTAATGACAGATTAGTCTGTGCTGTTTAATCTGCAAGCACATCATGACAGATTACAGTCTGTGCTATTTGATCTGCCAATACATTATGTAATGACAGATTACAGTCTGTGCTCACATTTAAAATATGACTTTTCAATTGTATTCAAGAAATATACATTTACCACAAGACTTTTCAAACACCTTTCAATACACTTTATGATCATACTTTTCAATCTAGATTAGTTTACTTACCACCTAGTGAGGCACTCCTGTCAGATTTATTTATGAACTTTTATTGATTCAAGGATTTTGGTGTACATATGTTTACTACATGGCATTTCAAAAAGGAATTGTTATGTCCTTTTTATAATCATTCTAGAGTAGCTTATTTACAGCCATAGGATCTCCTTCTGTCCAATTTATTTATGAACTATTATTGGCTTGAAGTCTTGAGAATATTTCATTGAATGATAAACTGTACACAGGATATACTGATGTAATACTCAACTAATCTCTCCAAATCTCAGTTCTTTCCAACTCTCAAACATTCTTTCAATATAGTCCCCAGCATAAGACAGCTAAACTAATTGGCAGGCTTACCATAAAAATCAGACAACTGCTGTATTTATCCTGTGATAAGCCCATGCTTGATGACAACCCCACGCCCTATTATAACAAACTTTTGGCCAATATTTACCAATGATATCAATCTCTGATAATAAGTCCACCTCCTACGTCTTGGCGAATTGTATTACGGTGATTCCCCTCTTATGAGACCATTCCTTCTGTCCAGTAAAGTGATTCCCTTCTCTACAGTACAGTGATTCTCTTTCTTATTAGACCATCCCTTCTGTATAGTACAGTGATTCCCCTCTTATGAGACCATCCCTTCTGTCCAATATAGTGATTCCCTTCTAATGAGACCATCCCTTCTGCACTGAAAAGCACTCTAAGGATTTTCTTAACTTTGATCTGTCTTTGAGACTGCTAAATTTCACTGACACAGATGTAATCCAAATATCCTATCTGATTTTGGGTGGAGCTTCAGTTTATGAGAATATGTTGTCTGGTCTTGTTCACTGTGATATAATTCCAATTATTATAAACTGACAGTACTTTGTGGCATGTGATTGACTGCAAACAGTCATTTGATACTGATCTGGAATTTATTACATATTGGTAAATTTTGGGGACTACTTTTGGTCAAAATTGGTTTAAACTGTTTGCAGGTCCAACTCCTTTTATATCAATCCCTTATAATATTGTGATAAGAGCAATGCTGCCTCCCCCTTTAACTTCAGATCAAATTTTGCAAATCCAGTCAAAATCTCTGATTGAAAGTTTCAACATTAGGATCATAAGTCCTTCCTGCACCTAAACATTCACATCTGAAGCCAAACAAAGCTTATGCCTTCATAAACTGTTGCATTTTGCATCAACATCAAGTTTCAAATCAGCTGTAATTTAGGGTCATCATCATAGGGTAATTTAGGGTCATCATCACAGGGTGTCAGATCTCAATGAAAAGAGTTCCTCATCTTGACAATTTGGGACGAGTAGAGATAACAACAGTTTCAAGATGGCCATACTGAGGGTCAATTTGCATCAGTTTCAGTTAGGACCAGCCAAACATCATAAGGACTCTTCTAATGAAAACCCCATATCAAAATGAATTTCTGTTTAATTTCTATAAAAAAGATTTTCAAGATGTCCACCATGGTGGCCATACTGGACATCAAATCATCACCATTTTAATTAAGGATGAACTAGACATTATAAGAAGTCTTCTGGTATAAAACACCATGTTGATATGACTTTCCATTTCTTAGGAGTAGCAACAATATTTTCAAGATGGCTGCTATGGTGGCCATATTGGATATCAGATGTACACCATTTCCATTTAGAATTTAGTAGTTGTCAAAAGAAGTCTTCTGCTGAAACCTCAAGGTCAACTATCTTGGGAAAACAAGATTTTCAAGATGGCTGCCATGATGACTATGCTGGACATTAGATTAGCACCATTTTCATTTGGGACCAACAAAACACTTTTAATCATAACCCAAAGATGACATGACCATCATTTAGGAGAAGTAGTGATAATTAGATTGGTACCATTTTCATTTCAGAAAAAAACAAGACATCATAAGAAATCTTCTATTGAAAACCCCACGTCAGCATGACTTTCCATTCAAGCAGAGGAGTGATAACAATATTTTTAAGACACATTGAATGTCATGACAATCAGCAACAATTTCATCTACGACAAACTAGATATCATAATAAGTCTTTCAGTTAAAAACCTATTTTAATATGACTCTATTCATTCAGCGATAATGATTTTCAAGATGGCCATATTAGATGTCTGAGTGGCACCATTTTCATTTCAGACCATCTAGACCATGGGATGAATATGTATCTAAAGTTTCATGTAGTTTAGTAGGAGCAGCAATGACAAACGTGTGCTAATGGACAGAGAGACCAAAAACCATCCCATAAGTTCATTCAGTCTTTGACCATTAGTGTTAAAAATAAACCAGAGGATATCTCTTTTCTTTTTTGAGAGAGAGATCAAAATGAGTAAAAAGTGCCAACATACTGGTGGAAAAGTGATATCTACACCTCATCATCCTAATGGCTGTGAAACAATATTGCCAACATTTTTGTCAGTACAGGTGACCAAGTATGCTTGCATGTGCAGTGACTGGGATCAAACTCAGAGATGCAAAGAAGAAAAGCAAGCATGTTACCAGTACATTCCTTCACCTTCAAGGCAACCTCACCTGCATTTTACTCCAGTCAAAGTACAATGTTATGTAAGTTCTTAGAATCTGTTGTACAATTAATAATATAAACACCTAAAATGATGCAGCTGGATCTACATTCATCTTTATTATAAAATTATGCCATCTTTAAAGAATACTTTGCAGTCTTTAACCTGTAAAAATTGGAGTGATGGACTTTTTCCCATGATTCTGATGAACATTTTTTTCATTCTCGCAAAAGCTTTTTAAATGTTTAAACTTATTTACAACCATGCTAGCTGGCCAAACAACTAGACATCTACCCACTGATAAATCTTAGTGAGGGAGCCAAGAAAAGAAAGAAAATTTTAAGGATGACTTAATATGAATGACATGTTCAACTGACTAACACTAGTCCATTTGCTGCCCTGCATGCATAAATGACATATATTACTCTCAATAATTGATCCATTTGCTGCCCTGCATGCATGAATGACAATTTTACTGTCAATAACTGATCCATTTGCACCAATGCATGCATGAATGACAATTTTACTCTCAATAATTGATCCATTTGCTGCAATGCATGCATGAATGACAATTTTACTCTCAATAATTGATCCATTT